>JBAMBJ010003933.1:0-39027 GCA_037043495.1 Drosophila recens
AATATCAACAGGTCTTGTTTTCTTCTCAAATACCACATGATATTCCACTATTCTTAAACCAGCGGTGGGCACGAAATCTGAATTCGAGAGTACAACAATAACAACTACAACAGTAGGCAGAAAAATAGTTGGGAGCAGTCGCTGCTCCCGGAGCCACTGCGTGCCCACCACTGCTTAAAACTGCAGTATGAGTTTCTCTTGTAGGTATAATGAGAGTACTTACCACAACCAAATCGCTGTGTCTGCCCGTAGCTACCGTCGCCCCAAGCCATTGATACGACTTGCGATCGATGACTTCGCCCTTGGTATTGCGATTGTTGCCTACGAAAGAAAACGAAACCAATTAGAAAACTTATTTCAATTAAAATTTATACATGTTGCCAAAAAGCTGACAAAAACGAAAAAGTAATGTCAACAAAATGTATACTTTAAATTTGAAAGCGTCGCACATTAAAGACAAAACACACGCAAAGAAACAAAACGAAATTGAACGGAAATGAAAAATTTGCTGAAATTAATATGTATTCTAAAGTGAGGAGGTCAAAGATGAGGGAGACGTTCATAGGGGAAAAGAGAGAGGAAGGCCTAAGAAATACCAAAAAAAAAATTTAAAAATAATAAAAAGCAAACTAATTAAGTTGCTCGAGAAACAAGGCACTTGGGCAAATAATGGCATAATGGCCACTTCCGTTCATGTTTGGCCATGATTTATTACGATATCATATACATATAGTAACATATTCTAGGGGTGGTGCTCAGTGGGTTTTGAGAGTGCTACAATAAATGAAGTACGAGGACTTGCTCTTATAATGTGTATGTAAATACAGGGTGTCGTGAGGTGATGATTGAAGTGCTTACAGAATTTGATTGAATGTCGAGTGAACGTAAATGCCAAATTAAGGGATGTTGAGAGAATCTGTATTTAATATTTATGATGGATGAAAAAGGTGGAGAGATTTAGTGTTTGTAGACATTGAAAATGATTAGAGATTGATGTTAATGAATTAGTTTTTAATAAGATGAGAAACAAATACTCATTGAATATTCAGACAGACGTTGAATAAAAGCAATTGAATGAAAAACAGTTGAAGAAATTTGGAATTATTTTTAAGGGAGTTTATTTCAGATTAAATATGCAAGAATGATTGACGAACGATTTTGAAATTAATTGAGAATGAATTGAGAAATATTAAATATTGTTACAAGAAGTTGAAGGCTGATGATTAACAGCTGATTGATGGAAATTTGACTTATATTTTAGAAGAACAAATGATTGATGTTGAAAGTCAAGTTGAATGAAATTATGTGAAGTAAAACTGATGCTCCTTTTAAACGTATAAATATCAACTTGGAGATTGAATAACATTTCTTAAGAATTTGCTAACATCTAACAATATTCAAAAGAAATGAGAATAAATGGTTAAATGATTGCTATGCGTTGTTTCAACACAAAATCTGCAAAATGATTTAAGACTGAATTCAAGCGAATTGTTTAATGAATTTTCGGAAACTGTGTGAGAGTTCAACTTGAACGTTGAATACATATCCATTTGCATTTGCATTTGCATGAATGAATGAATAGATGAATATTTATATATAGTATGCATATGAGTAATCTGTACAGTGTACACGATGAATCAGTTAACACATTCATCTGAATCTGCGGTTGACTAATTTTAGTACAGCAATGAATGTGGATTATTATTATTAATGATGAACCAACCTTTGAGCCGAATGAAGCAACTGTTCTCTCCTTTTTCTTGCACAAATATTTTGTTGTTTTGTTTTTTTTTTTGGTGTTTTAGCAAGCATACGATAGAAACATTTTGTTGATGAGAATACAAAGAAAGGGGTTTGGCGTATCTTATGCGTAATATTACTAAGCTAACCGAACGCCACTTAGTGCTGGATCAATTTATGCATCTCACTTTGGACTGGCCCATCATCATCACCAGTCATCGAGTTGCCAGTCCTTTTTATCTCTCTCTCTCTCTTTCTCTCTTTCTCTTCGACTGCGGCACGCGTCAGCAATTTGAGTTTTGAGGTGTTGGCAGCACCACCGAATGCACCACAGCAGCCACAAAATGAAATTGCATATTTATGACCGGCGGTTCGGATCGTTACATGACAGACTTATGCAAAAAAAAAAGAGGCGACTTTTCAAGCGAATCAGCTCAACTAGCAGCTACCCTTTAGATTTAAACGATCTAAGTAAAAAATGCACAATATCTAGCTTATATATTAAGAAAGGAATACAACAAGTATCAAGACTTTACTATTAAAATTGCAATCAAAATCAGAAACCGAGCAAGTCAACAATTTATGCATCAGATTGATAAGGTATCAGACAGCTAGTTTAGGATATCCGATCTTAAATTACTTTATTACATTTTAAAGAAATAAAATGACGACTGCTAAGTAGTTAAAACAAGTATTAAGGAGTAAGTAAATGAAAGCACCTATTAAAAGTAGAGTTTGACTGTTGATAAATGGAAAGAGAACATTTTTGATTAGATACAACTTTTTTTTATGACTTTTTACTTTTATTTGTATTATATTTTTTTTTTAGCTTATAAGTTTAATGCAAATGATAATGGTCTTTTTTTATCATGTAATTTTTTATCACATAAATCAGCGGTGGGCACGCAGTGGCTCCGGGAGCTAGCGGCTGCTTCCGAGCTCAGATTTCGTGCCCACCGCTGATATGAATTAATTAACAATAAAAAATGAAGTTAAGAACTAAAATCTTGACTTTTAAATATTGATTGTGAAAATACAACTTTCTTAAAAGTGAGAAAAAATGCATTCAGAAAGTTATCTATTAAACACTACAGGGTATAAGCACGTCATGCATTCTAAATGTACGTCACACCACATTATAGAATGCCACACCACTCCATTGCCATCATCATCATCATGATCGTCATCATGATCATCATCATCATTATTGCCGTCATCGTCATCGTCGACAAAGCGAATAATTTTTATTTGCGCATCCGTTGCTGCAAATTGTCAAGAGGAGTGAGAAGAGCAAAAAAAAAAGTGGTAAGCAAAGGAGAAAGAGAGTGATAAAGGGAGTGGAAGTGGAAGAGGCAGAGACAGTTGCTAATGGAGGTGGGTGGGTTTGATGGCAACTCTGGCAGCGGGAGGGGGGAAGAGGAGGACCTTGAAAATGGGCGGGCGTCTGTTTATTTTAGAGGCCGCCTGTTTATCATTTCCGTTTGCGCTTAAGGAAGTTCGATGCAAAGAAATGGCAACAACAACGACAGCCGTCTAAAAATAATAATAATAATAATAATAATACTCGTAAACGGCAGCCAAGCACAACTTGTGTTCTCTCCCCTTTGTTTTTTTTTATTATTTCATTCAATTTTTTGCTTTTCCTTTTTCTTTTTGCGCTGTTTTGCATTTTCGCATTTTGCATACTAAAAACGCTGCGCATGCGTGTGAGCCATAAATAACTAATTGCATTTTACGCTGTTGTCACTGGCGCCAATATCAACCAAAGAGTGAGAGAGAGAGACGCGACTGATATGGAGACTGAGTAGAGCCGCGAATACCGAGAAGACTTAACTGCAACTCGACGACGATTTGTGCCCTAAACTGGCGCCAAGCCGAACTGCAAGCCCACTTCAACCGTCGATCAACAATTTCCCACCGATCGAACGTGTCTATTTATTAAACATACCTTTCGAATCGAATGCAACCAGCTGACAATTATCGTCCTGCATCGAACACTTGAAGACGGCTCCAGCCTCGACGACGCGCTCCTGATAGCTGGATGTATCGTGCTTGGGGGCACCCACAATCAAACTGTAAAGATAATAGAAGGAGATACATGTGAATAAATGAATAAAGATACACAGTCATCAATGAAGTAGCATGTAGAGATACATTTGTAGATATCACTGCGGACGGCAGTCCGCGCTAGTGACGAAAGCAGCACGAAGGGTGCGAAGGCGACTAGCATATATACACAGGAAGAATGGAAGATTTGCTATGACTGTCCGATCAGGTCGAGTTATATACCGATCGAAAGGTATCAACCTAACTTACAAATGTGCATACTAAGACTTTTGAAAACTCACCTGGTTCGTGAGATAAACAGGTGTAAGTGGGAGGGAAAAATTTAAATGATTGGAGCTAATGGGGCCGTTGGAGCCTTTTTGAATTTTCGTTGAATTTTTTACAATTCTCATCAAAAATACGCGTCGAATGACACCTCGATCATCAAAATCGGACCACTGGTTCAAAAAATAATTAATTTTGAAATTTTTAGGGGCCTTCTCAAAACGAGATGAAAAGTCAGTCTGTTTGTTTGTTTGTTTGTAAGGATCAAATCGTTGATTTAGCTTAAAAGTTTGAATGAGGACTTGTTCCCGATCAAAAATCTAGAAACGTTTGTTCTACGACTTTTTCGAAAAAAAGCTAGTTTAGCGGGAAATCGCTAAAAACCGCTAAAATTAAAACCCTTTTAGCAATCAAACGATAAAAGCTACAGATGCAATCTATATATCGTTGAGAAGGTATTTTGAAGGGCTGTTATGCATACCTTTTAACTTTTTTCTAAAGTACACAGGTAAATTTCTACAGGTGAAATAAGGTATTTTCCCCCACATTTTGGCGGTTTTTGAGAAAACGCCGCTAACGATTTTTTTTAAATTTCAATATGTTTTAGTTTGTAAAATTTCGCGTTTTTTGATATATGATACAAAAAATTTTACCGTTAGGTTTGGAAGATATAACCTATTAACTGAATATATAAGTTTTACTTTGAATTGGAATAGGGCAGCAGCAACAAAGTGTCATAGCAGCCAGTTTGTTTGTTTGGATAGCTTAAATGTTTGAATGAGGACTTGTTCGTGTTCAAAAATCTAGAAACGTTTGCTCTACGACTTTTGCGAAAAATCGCTAGTTTAGCGGGAAATCGCTAAAAACCGCTAAAATTGAAACCACCATAGCATCCAAACGATAGAAGCTACAGATGCTATCTATATATCGTTGAAAAGGTATTTCGAAGGGCTTTTTGCACTGCTTGCAGCGTAATGCGGAAATTACCTGTTAGCTGAATACATACATTTTATTCAGAATGGGAATAGGATAGCAGCATCAAAGTGTTATAGCACCCAAAGTTTAAGAGTGCTGATAGCTTTTGCGCTGGGCATGTGTGTTTGTAAAGGGGACCAGTGTTGCCAGACAATTTGCTTTAGCTTGTACAAACAATAATCAAAGTTGACAAAGCTATACTGTCAACAAATATTGCAATTTCAAAATTTCTGAGGTCTTATTCAAAAATTTCTGATATCCCACAAAAAAACCTCTACGAGGTAAAAGTCTAGTGACGAAAACATTTTCATGCCCCAAAATTTCTGATATCCAATTTTGTGACGAATAATTTTAAGTTTTACATATAAATTATTTTAAGCAAAATTTTTGCATTCGGCACTGCGCAAAACAGTGAATGAGTTTTATTTGGTATGAAGAATTGATACATTTTAGCGCAATGTGCCGAGTGCCAAAATTTTGCTTAAAATAATTTATATGTAAAACTTAAAATTATTCGTCACAAAATTGGATATCAGAAATTTTGGGGCATGAAAATGTTTTCGTCACTAGACTTTTACCTCGTAAAGAGGTTTTTTTTGTGGGATATGTAGATAGTTTAGATATGGATAGCTTAAGATGAAATATAGAGATGTTGCTACAAATATAGATTTAACTGACGATACAGATATTGTTAAAGATACGTTAAAGGTGAAGATACAATTGTAGATAGTTTAAACGACAAATATAGATAGTTTATAATAAAGACAGATAGATTTAGCTGAAGTTACAGACACAGATAAAGATAGATGGATACAAGATGAAGACTGCTGAGATATATATTGATAAAGATACACAAAACTAAATGAAGAATCATAAATGAGATATGTTACGATTGTAGATAAAATTTCAAGAAAGAGCTGACGATACAAATATTGTTATGGATACGTTTAAGGTGAATTTACAGATAGATGGATAGATAAAGTTAAAAATAGAGATGTATCTACTAATATAGATAGTTTCTAAAAAAGACAGATACATTTAGATGAAGTTATTATATATTTAGATGAAGTTAAAGATATAGATATTGTTGAAGAAATATAAAAGACGAAGACTGTTGGGATACGTGAGAATAAATTGATAAGGATAAAAAAATGAATGGAAATGCACATAAAGATACAATTAATAGTTTTAAGATATAGATATATATGAAGAAACAGATATATGATAGTGAAAAATATGTACATAGATGAAGGTAAATGCAAAGGTAGATGCAAATAGCTTAAGATAAAGATACAAATAGATATATGTAGCTAAATAGATAGATGCAAAAGAAAGTACAACTACATGAAGTTAAAAATAAAAACGGAAAGATTTTGATATAGTTAAAGAAAGATACAGATAATGAAAAGAAACAAAGTATATATCTATACATATGTTTAGACACAAGAGATTAATATAAATACAGTAACTACACACAGAAAATTTATAAAAACTAGAGATACAGATGAAGATATAGATTTAAATATTAATAAATGTACATATAGATAAATATAAATGCAAATTGATATTGATAAAATATGTAGATGCATCACAGCTCTCTATTTCAAATCGATCGAAACAGTCGACGGAGTTTTGGAATTTATAGATGCATAGATACTTTTGTATCTCAACTTGACTAAGGCAAGATCAAAGCCAAGTCCTGACCTAAGATCACAGTCAAGTGTCCATTAACACACTCTATTCGCTTTGCATTTACATTTGATTGAATGCAACAACATTCACTCACACACTCATTCATTCATTCATTTATTCAAGCATTCATTGAGCATAGAAATTGAATACTCGCAGTTTTTGCACGACGCATCTGTGCGGATTTTTCGTTTCTTTTGCTTTTTGTATTCTCTTTTTTTTTTCGCTTTTAGTCAAACGTCAAATTGTTGCATGTGGGCAGTAACTGTGTGGCCAGGGATGGAGAAGGGGCAGGGAACAGGGAAAAGAGGGGGCTGGGGTCAGATCCAGTGCCAGGGCCGTTTTTAATCAACTCTCAAGTGTTTGATTTGCCCGTTGCGGCTGCCAGTTGTTCGCATTTTCAGATTCGTATATATTTATTTCGAGTTGAGTTGAGTTTTATTATTTTCAATTTTAATGAAGGCCCATTTACTATAGTATATGTATGTACTGCACCCCAAAGCAAAGCGGCCCTTTAATGGTCCCTTCAATGGCTTTTTGCCGCGCTTCCGCAATGAATGCTAATGACAGCTGTCAATGTGCGTGCCATGATGTACTACTCTCTACTCACTACTCACTATTCACTACTCACAACTCACTATTCACTACTCTCTACGCTACTCTAACTTCTGCCAGTAACCAGAGCCAAATGAGAGATCTTTCTCCCTCTCGCTCTCTTTGTGTCCCTCTGTTTGTCTTTCTTCCTCTGGGCTTCTTTTCTGCATTGTGTTGAGGGTGCTTCTATTGTCAATGGTCGTTGGACAACCACCTTCATGATAGCAGCCAGCATAATAAGCGGCTACAGCTAGGGAGAGTACTTAAAGGATCACTCTTCAAGCAAGTCATAAGACTTCGAGTGCACAACATTTATCCCTTGAGTATTTTTAGCACATTAACTTGCATTATTTTTTTAATTTCGTTATTCACAAATTATGGTAGAGTAAGAAACTGTAGAGTACCTCTTCTGTTCCTCTAAACTAATACTGAACCAATTCTTTAGATTACAGAAAAATTTAGAAAATAAAATGAATTTAAATAAGTTCAAAATGGTTTGTGTATTAAAAATTTTTACATAAATTTCATACATATTTACTTGATTTTAAATTTATTTTAGCTTGATTTTAAAACAGTTAAAAGATCTTAATAAACCATTATCTAAAGCAGCGGTGGGCACGCAGTGGCTCCGGGAGCAACGACTGTTCCCAAATTCAAATTCAGAATGAAAATTCCACGTGTTTTGCAGTAAGAAGAAGCATCATTCAAAGGGCAAGCTTAGAAAGCAAATTGAATGTCGAAATCTCAAGTTCAAGACATTCTATTATGATTCACAAGATCTGATCTTATTATCTCTGAATTCGAATTACTTACTACCAGGGATCGTAACTTTTATAAGTTTTAAAATAAAAATTGCAAATTTTAAAGTTTCAAAGTAACAATAATTCTAAATTTTCATTCATCATTAAACCTAATTTTTTTTAATAAAAGTTGAGAAAAAACACTTATTTTGGTGTTATATCTCAAATTTGATTAAAAAAATTAATTTTAACAATTATTTTTGACTTATTAAATACAAATTTAAAATAAGAATTTAAATGAATTTATTACTTATGGATTGAAAATAGAAGTTGTTGGCTGATATCGGTTGTCCCGACTGAAATGGGAATTTTGGTGTTTACCATTTCACTGTAGCATATTTCCTTCACATTGATTTTGTTTTAGTTGAAATTAGCATTAACAACTCTTATTTGCAGTCCCTGCTTATAACTGCAAGTCAATCCTTTCAAAACTGATTTTAGCTCTATTAAAAAAAATCGTTTTTAATTTGGGATCATTCTAAGCCCTTTTTTTAAAATAGTTATTAAAAAGCCAGTTCAAAGTTTCATTGTTAGACTATACTAATAGTTAGTTAATTGTAGCACTAAAACAAGCTCATATCATGCGAGTATCTGTTGTATCTTATTCGCTCTCCCTCTCTTTCTTTCTCTCTCTGTGTGTATCTCACTCTCCCTGTCTATTCGATCTATTGCTGACATCATGGCAAACCATTGAATCACCATTTGATCATTCTCGCCAAATATAATTAATAGCAATTTATGAGCACACTAAGCAACAGGTTCCCTCTTCACCAATGAACCCCTTCTCCCTCCTTTTATCACCTCTCATCCCCTTTCCATCGACTCGTTCCAATTCAATTGCATGCCTCAAGCGGATTTTGGCACTCATTTGCATTTCTTTAAATCTATATAAATACATATGTATATACTCATTTACTCTTACTATATATATGTATATGTATTATATATCTCTCGCTTAACTTGTCAAATTGTAGCGTCAAGAATGCGTCATTCGCTTGTGATGAAAGTTGGAATCTTTGCCTCAATTGATTTATTAATCATGCAAATCATTTTGGCATTCCGTTAATATGTTCAATCAGAAAACAAAACAAAACAACAGAAAAAAAATGGAAATAAATTCTGAATAATTCCACAAATAGCACAAACAAATATTACATTGCTGAAATGGAACAAAAGACCATCTGGAATTGTTGCTCTTCTTAGGAGTATGTAAAATACTTGAAAGTATCTTTTACCGTTGCAAAATCAGCCTTGAAAAACATTTATGTAAAGGGAAAATTTCGAACACTTAAAAACCTATATAGATTTTGAAACCTGTAAAATTTAAAGGGTTTTCGAAATTAATACCTTTTTTATTAACACTTCAAAAATTATTTACCATAATAGCGAGTAATCTGATAAATACTGAACTATACTTTTAAATAGTTGCAATTGAAGCAAGGTATTAATTGGGATAAAAGAAGATATTTAGTATAAAAGCATCTTTTAAACTGTACTGGTTCATGGGCTAAAAATGTTTAACATTTTTTATATAAATAATAGATTATATATTTCGTATCAACTGTATATACATTGTAAGGAAACAAAAGCATATTCATCAATTACACAATCAAAATATTTATCTATTTATTTAAAAAGTAATAAAAGCTTCAATTTCTACAACAAATTGTTGCTAAAAATTGCAATTAAACTGATTCATTTAATTCCCATATTTTTGAATAGCAATAGAATTGTTTTGGAGGAATTGTTTGAGGGATCGTTTAGGGGGAAAAGATCACATGGGGCTGGCGTAATTTTCAAATAAAGCAGCACGCGTCAGTTTTGTATGTGCAATGAACCACAGCCACAATAACAAATACACACACACACGCTCACACACACAGAAATGAGCTGAATGCACAACAATTAATCAAAATCAATGCGCTTCAATTAAAAATGGGCAACACACACACACACACACAAAACATAAACAAAAGAGAGAATAGCAAAGTAGAGCTCAGTTCTGAATAAACGAATATTGAATACCTTTTCAAATATTTAATGCCATATAAATATTTGTTTAATAAGAAAGCAAATTGATCCTTAGTGAAATCTTCTTACAAAGTAGATCAGAATTGTTTGAATTTTTAATAATTAAAGCATATTCAACAGTTTGTTCACTTGAATAAAGGTCAGGATGTAATTGTAATTATAATAATAATTATATATTATTTCTTATAAAAATTTAGTTTAAGCTCATATATGATAAATTTGTATAAAGCAGCGGTGGGCACGCAGTGGCTCCGGGAGCTAGCGGATGCTCCCGAATTCAGATTTCATGCCCACCTCTGATATAAAGTCTAAAACTGATTATTAAGTAATTGTCAATTTTTTTTAGAGATATTAATAAAAGTATCGCAAAATTTACTATACAAAAGTTTACAACTTTTCCGATTTATCAAACTGAAACATAGTTTAAGAAACTGACTAGTATCTACTACTGTGGGCAAAAAGTATCGGGAATTTTGAATTAAAAAAATGTTGGGATTCCAATTGGAAAAAATGTTTGTACTTTTAGGTTGGCACTACTATCATTAACATCTGTGCAAAATTATGCGTTAAAATATTCATTAGTGAATAAGTTACGATTAGTTTTGTACGACGCCAAATGTGCATTTGGTGATTTTGATTGAATCTCCTCAATCGACCCGAAGCGATGTCCTCGGAGAGGTCTTTTAAACTTAGAAAATAGCCAGAAGTCACACAAAGATAAATCAGGCGAAAAAAGTAGCTGCGGGACAATTTTGGTCGAGTTAGAACACATAGAACAGGGGCAGTATGAGAGGGCGCATTATCATGTTGCAAGAACCATGAGTTGTCAGCCCATAGTTCTGGCCTCTTTTTACGCATAGCTTCGCGCAAACGACGCATATCGCTCAAAAAATATTCCTTGTTAACAGTTTGGTCGGTCGGAAGGAATTCATAATGAACTACAACACGATAATCCAAAAAACTGTCAACATGACCTTGATTTTTGAGCGAATTTGACGCGATTTTTTCGGTCTCGGCCCACCTTTTGCCGATATTCGCTCGATTGATCGGTAGTTTCCATGTCGTAAGCGTAGATCCAAGTCTCATCGCCCGTAATAATGCGTTTTATAATATCCTGATAGTCAGAAAACATTGTTTCACACACCTTCCACGCGGAGCTTTTTTCGATGAAATTGACCGTTTTTTGGCACAAAAATCGCCAAATGCACATTTGGCGTCGTACAAAACTAATCGTAACTTAAACACTAATGAATATTTTAACGTATAATTTTGCACAGATGTTAACGATAGTAGTGCCAACCTAAAAGTACAAACATTTTTTCCGATTGGAATCCCAAAATTTTTTAAATTTAAAATTCCCGGTACTTTTTGCCCACAGTAGTATGTGAAATCAGCACAACTTGATGATACCCTATAATGTATAAAGAACAAAGTAAAGTGATGAATGAAAGAACATCATGAAAGGCGCCAAATAACAAAAAGTAGAGACAAAACTAAAAAAACAGCTTGATTGAGATCGACAAAGAGAGAGAGAGAGGTAGAGTGCGGGGCAGAGGGAGAGGTAAAATCGCGCGTGTCGGGCGTGCCGTGAAAATTAGAAAATTGTTTCAATTGTTTTGCAGCCAGACAAAATGTTTTGGGCCATGTCTCAATTACATCAACAAATGGCCAAAATGCACAGCAAGGCCATACAAAAAAAAAAAGGAAAAAGCGAAACCCAAAATGCATTTCAAATTGAACAATTTTCCACACGCACACACACACACACACTCGAGTGTGTGAGGAAATTTTAAGACGAAGCCATAAGGCAAATCAATTTAACTGGAACTGGCAAAAGGAGACAACAGAAAATAATCGAACCTTTTGACGCATCGCGCATTGAATTCCAAATCGACCATCGATTGCTCGTTCAGTTGTTTCCTTGTCGTTGTAAAGTGTTCAGTGTTCACAGTGTCTTATACGCTTGCTGAGGGTATTATAATTTGTACACAAGATGTGTAACGCTTTTAAAGAGGCGTGACAGAAAACTAAAAACTCCTGATCAGACTTAAGAGCTGAATTCGTGCAGCTAAGTTCATCAGTCCCTAAGCAAACTAATCTTTTATTTTGAAATAATCTTGTTAATTCTTGGTAAAGATCTCTTCCTTTGCTACAAACAGCAGCAGATCACTATAACATATAGCTGCCATAGAAGCGCTCAATAAAAAATGAAGATATACACTCATCGAAATTTAATTAAAGGCACCTCCTTTTTGCATGAAAAATTATTATTGGCGATAACGGTAACTTAAGTTCGTCTTTAAATATTGTTATTCATATTAGTAGTCTATTTTAAATTTCGTAAACATCATTTACCATTAGATTTTATAATTGTAATTTAAATTGTTGTAAAAGTCTATTTTTTCAACATTTAACAAACTTTACAACAAAATTTTCAGAAATCTCTTCGCTTGTATTTTTATGATTTTTTTTAATTGGCAAAAAAAGACACATTTTGTATGAAAAGGAGGAAATAACCCCTTTTTCATTAAAAATATGTAGTAATTTTTAGCGATTTTCAAAAAAATTGAAATTTTGTTTATAAAAAAGTCATTTATTTCATTTTTTTTTTATTTTACTGTATTTAAACTTGAATTTCACATAGAATGATTTTTTTTTTTTTTTTTGTATGAAAAACTTTTTGGTTTCTTCAGATGTCACAATCAAAAGTACAAAATTTGTAACCAGGCAAAATTTGATTCAAATCAGCCCACTATATCATACAGCTGTCATAGGAACGATCAGTCGCGAATTGTAAGGGTATTAAATGTTCGGTGTGACGAAGAAAACATGTTGTTTTTGTTGTTGTTGCTGCTCGTCGCGTGCAGCAGCCGCAATAAAAATTATGTTAAAAATAAACCAAGTATTTTCTCTTTTTTTTTCCTCATTTCTGTGCCTGTGTTTCTTGTACCTTTAATGCGTCTTTTGTGGCAAGCGGCAAGGGACGCAGTTCATGCAACACATGCACAACATCCGTTTCGCAGGATAGCACGGGCTGTATGTGCATGTGTGTGTGTGTGTGTGTGTGTGTGTGTGTGTGTGTGTGTGTGTGTGTGTGTGTGTGTGTGGGTGCTGTGCGTGTGTGAAGCTGCGCATGCTTCCTGTCTGACTCTGACTCTCTGACTCTCTGCCTGCCTGACACTTTGCCCTCTGCCTGCCATTCAGTCATTTAGTCAGTCACTCTGTCATTCTGTCCGCTTGTCATGCAAATGCAACTGTGAATGAAAACCACGTGCACAGTGCCTGCCAAATGTATGTGGTCCAAGGCAGCAGCTGTAATTTTGGCTGTTGATCATTGATCAAACTGATCGTGAAGCAATTTCTTATGGAATCAAGTTTGCCAGGATCAAAGACAGAGCAAAAAAGTGAAAAGCAGAGAATTTGGGGGAGAGAGTCACAAAGAGAGAAAGAGAGAGAGAAATAAACGGGGGTGCCACAAATATCGCGATTTCTGTGGCACCCCAGACAATATATCTAAAAACATCTTTTCCATCTGTTGATCTCCAAAAATACATACAAATTTCATACAACTTTAAGTGAAATTCAAGCGAAAGCGATTTCTGTGACACCCCTAATAATTGAGTTCCTTACATACGAGTGGAATAAAAAAAAGTTAGTCTTAAAATAATAATTTTAAAGAAATCAAAATCAATTTCTCATAATTCTTTTAAAAAGTTATATTAAATATTTTAAATTTTAAATAATTATCTGAGCATTGTAAAGTGTATATGTTTCAAAAAGGTTCGTTTTCTCAACCATCTTTTGTTATTATTAAAATATTTAAAATTGCCTATTTACTGAAATATTTATTCAAAAAATTAACTTGGATTAAGCTAAGAGCAGAAAGCATTCAATGTTTTCATTTATTTAATATATTTGTTTTGATATGCCGCAGTTAATAATTATTATTTTAGTTAAATTAAACTTTAAACATTGTCTTAGGAATCTCATTCACTCACACTTTTGAGGTCAAGTATTTTTAGCACGCACTGTTTAAGCATTAAATTAAAAGGGGTATCTACTCGAATTCGTTTTAACGAAATCGCAAAGTCATTTTCATGTTGGCTTAGTGAGGGTCCAGTGTTTGCTTTGAGGTCAATTCCTGGCTGATGAGGAGGCGGAGGAAGCGGTGGAGGGAGGGCTGAAGGGCTGAAGGGTTTTTCCCTTCGTTGTTGTCGTTGAGGGTCAAAGCACGAGGGCGTTTCGGCGCTAAACATGTGTGCGCCTCATTTGCCGGCTCTCACGAACGCGGCTAGGGTTCCTACAGTCTGGGAAAAAGTAACTGTTCACACGTGACGCTGCGCCGGCGCTCAACGTGCAACGTGCAACGTGCTACGCTCAACATTCAACAACCAACATTCAACGTGCCTCGTTTTGCCTACAGTGTTTATTGTTTGTGTGCGGCCAGCGTTCATTGAGCCATTTTAAAGATGCGATCATGCTGTGCATGTGTGTGCGTGTATGTGTTTTTCCAACACCTTTTTTACACATTGACACTTCCGTACACTGACAAAAAAGAAAGTATCGCTTTCTTATATCAAGAATTTTCTTGAGTAAAATTGTATTTCTATAAAAATTCCACGTTAAGAAACGAATACAAAATTAAGAAAAAAAAGAAGATAAATATTTTCTTTTTGAAATAAGACAACTTTAAAAGAACGAAAAATAAAAATAATAATAAAAATCCAGATCATATTTTTTTTTTTTTAACCGTTTTTAACGAAATATCCTATTTTTGAGAAATAAGTCTAAGTTCTAAAACTTTTCATCAATAAAATAAAGATAAGTTATCTTAAGCTGAAATTATATATATATATTTTTTTTTTATTTTAAATTAAATCAAGATCATTTATATCATTTATTTTGAAACCGTTTTTAACGAAATATCCTATTTTTGAGTTATAAATCTTAAATCTAGAACATTTTATCAATAAAATAAAGATATGTGATCTTACAATCAAATTATACATTTGATTTTTAGAAAGCTTTGAACAATCTTAGTTTTAAAAAACAAATTTTTCTTTTAAAACCTTGTTTTATCAGTGTAATATTAGAAACGTTGTTTTTTTTATTAGTGTTTTAGCTGAAATGCAGGATGCAGTCGCTCACTCAATGATGTCTGCCCACATTTAGGAGTTAGCTGATTCCCTGCGATCTTTATCTTTATCGCCACAACACTCGACTTCGCAATCAAGCGGCAATTAAAGCCGACAGACAGATAGATAGATGGATAGATAGATGGATAGATGGGCGAAAAGAGAGGGAACCGAGTGAGAGGGGTAGTCAACTACTGGACTGCCAAATGCCAAAGTGTATAGGAGTACAGTAAATATTTGAAGTCAATTACATTTCATTGTCTGCTGCTGTTGCCTCTGTTTGCAATTTCATAACCACAACAAAGACAAACGACCGACGGACGGACCGACGGACCAATCGACCAATCGACGGCAGCTGGAGCTGAAACTGAAATTGAAACGGAAAAGCTGGCGTCCATTTATAGGACAGCGTTTGAAGACAGCGAGAACGAGGTTAATAGGCGGACAGACAGGAAAATTGTGCAGTTCCTCAAGTGATCAAAATTTTGTACTCAACTCGCATAACTGACCCAATTTCATTGATTGTGAAGAAAAAAAAACTAAATCGAACGATTGATTATAGCATGAATGTAGATAAATTATACGTGATTAAAATTTAGCGAATATATTGGATATTCATTTAAAATCTTAGACTCTTTTCAGACATTTTTAAATAGATTTATCATTAAGGCTTTCTTTGAATACGAAGGAAACCTTAACTATACTTCTATGGATACGTTTGGAAAACCATCCCATCTTATTTAAAGGGATTTTTATCAACATTTTGTATTATTGATTGTGAAGGTAAAAGCATCCACCGATATCACATAAAGAGTAACCTCTCCTTCAATGAGACACTACTCTTGAATGAAAGGGAAATATAATTAAATGTTAATTGTTAACTAAATGTTATCTGAATTACGAAATAAAAACCAAAAATACTGTACTTCAAATTAGCTGTGCACTTCTGTAGTTAACATTAAGTTAGTTAACATATAGTTAACATTAAGCGCTCTTTTAACATTTTATGTTAGCGCTTACAGAATCAATTGCATATTGGGAAACTTCAATAATGGGAAAATTCAGCTGTTTTTATAAATATCACTGCGGACGGTAGTCCGCGCTAGTGACGAAAGCAGCACGAAGGGTGCGAAAGGCGACTAGCAATATATACAGGAAGAATGGAAAATTTGCTATGACTGTCAAACATTTTTTAAAATACAGTCGAACTTCCCTTCACCATTATCCAAAGAAAAGGTTCAAGTTATGGAGATATTCGACTTATAGAGTTCTTTTTCTTAAGTTTATTAATTTTACTGCCACTCATTTAGTTCGAGTTATAGAAGTTCGAGTTATGGAAGTTCAACTGTAATTATATGTAAAGCTTAATATTATTCGTCACAAAATTGAATATCAGAAATTTTGGGGCATAAAAATGTTTTCGTCACTAGACTTTTACCTCGTAAAGAGGTCTAAGACTTCTTTTAAGGTGGATATTGTCGAAAAACATCCATATTAAGATTAAATTAATGACATGAATTTGTTAAAATATCCAAGATATTTTCAATTGTTGGACTTGCTGGAAATGTAACAGCTTTCGTGTTAAGTCCCACTAACAGATAATTTTAAGACAAAACGGAACTGTGGCTGATTGTCAACCCTATATACATATGTATGAATGTATGCATGTATGGCGAGTAACCCACATATTTGTTAGCCATTTCGAAGTGGTGCAATGTGAACAAGGCCAGGCTAATGAGCATGCGTGTCTATAAGGAAACCCGGGCAGGCTGTTCAAGTGAAGCGAGTGAGGCAAGTGAGGCAAGTGGTCAAGTGAAGCAGCCACCTGCAGCATGTGGCGATCCTAACGGTGCGAGTGTCTTGATGATGACTTATTTGGCCAATTGGGTGAAGCGGACGGCGGTTTGGCCAACCTTGTGCCGAACACTTGACCGTAAATAGCACACGCACAAGCTTAAACTATGTCAGCCAAGATACAGATACATTTACAGATACAGATACATTTAAAGAAACAGATACAGATACAGATGCATTTGTGTGTATTAATTGTTGTCGGCAATGCTTCAGGGCAAACCACATTGGCCAATGGCTTGCCTTATTAACAATAACCACAACTAGTTACAGACAATGCCAACACCAGTGCCCCCCTCCTCCCCCTTGCCCCCTCTCTTCACACAGCCTCTGTCGCCGCCTCCGCCTCTGTCTCTTTGTTTACGCGCATTTAACACACAATTATATTGTGAAGCAGCAGTTGAAGTCAGGTAATTTTCAGCTTTAAGTGCATTTTCAGACCTCACTGCGACCGAGAGTAGGCGGAGAAGACGATGATAATGGAGAGCAGGGAGAAGTAGAGGGTGGAGGAAAACAAGAAGAAGAAGAAGAAGACAAAGTTGCACTGTGCATTCCCTTCTATTCTCAATATCACTCAACAAACTTAAGCTCAGACAAACACACATGTGTTAATTAGAAGACAAACCTAAAACCCAAAGACAACAATTGTTGTTATAGTTTTTTTCCTTTTTTAGAATACCCTATAATTGTAGGAGATATGCTAAGAAGTTACTAAGTTATCAAACAACATTTAATTGGAAAAAGAAAAGAATAAGTTTGGCTTTACCAATTCAACTAACTAAAATGTATGACATTTAAAAACAAAGACCATTAAATTAAAGAAAACATTTATAATAGAGAAGTTAAAATTAGAAAATTAAAAATAAGAGAAGTACAACTTAGAGAAGTTCAACCAGGCGAAGTTCGGCTTAGAGAATGTAAATTTATAGAAGTTCAACTAAGAGAAGTTAAGTTTTGATAAGATTAACTTAGAGAAGTTCAATTAAGATAATTAGGAGCATTTTAGAGAAGTTCAACTTGTAGGAGTTAAATTTAGATATAGATTGTAAATTTCGAGAAGTTCAACTAAGAGAAGTTAAATTTTAATAAGTTTTAGAATTTTAGAGAAGTTCAACTTGTAGGAGTTTGATTTAGATAGAGATTGGAAATTTCGAGAAGTTCAACTAAGAGAAGTTAAGTTTTAATAAGATTAAGAATTTTAGAGAAGTTAAATTTAGAGAAGTTCAACTTATAGGAGTTTAATTTAGATAGATATTGTAAATTTCGAGAAGTTCAACTAAAAGAAGTTAAGTTTTAATAAGATTAATAATTTTAAGGAAATTCAACTTATAGGAATTAAATTTAGATAAGTTGAACTAAGAAAAATAAATTTTCAAGCAGTTAAGCTAGAAGAAATTGTACTAAGAGAAGTTCAGCTAGAAAAACTTTGACAAGTTAAACCCGGAGGAGTTAAATTTAAGGCATTTCAACTAAGATCAGTTTAACTTAGAGTGTAGTTTTAATAACAGAAGACATAGAGCGATTAAAGTTAGATAAGCACGAAACTGAGAATTTAAACATCAAAAAGTTAAGCTTGCAGAAAGTAAACATACAATATAGAAGTTTTACAAGCGCCTATATATGTATATATGTATATATGTATACATATAAACATAAGTACAAAGAATATTTATTTTTAATTAAATGTTGTTAGTGTTGTTCTATATTTAAATTCTTCGATATGAAGTTATTTTGAAATTATTTATAATTATTTTATTTAAGCCTTAAGAAACCACAATGGAAATACGCTTAGTTCGTCATACTAAGTAAATGAAATGTTTGTAGGGTATCTGTCTGGGCATATGCACAATAGCATTGCTGAAGGTGTTGCATGTTAACCTGTTACAGCCTAGATACTGTGCATCTGTAGCTGAAACTGTTGTCTGTATCTGTATATGTATCTGTATCTTAACTCTTGGAGGTCTCCCAAAGCACGCACGCAATGCGCTTTTTGTGCTCTCTGTTTATCAGCGTCTGTTTATTGAATTGTAAACATTTTAACGCTGCATTTAAATAATGTTGTTCTTGTTGTTGTTAGTGTTGTTGTTGTTGTTGTTGTTGTTGTTGTTGGTGTGAAAGCATTGGTAGCATTTAAGTGCACTTAAAGTCACAGACGATCGGCTAAGATGCATATGAATTACGAGCATAAAAAAAAGGCTCAACAGCAAATAAACAACCTACAGATACCCATTAAATGTGTATTAAAAAGAAAACTTATACTATTTAAACTGAACTTTTAGGATAAGTTTAAACTTCATATTTTTAATGATGTACTCGTATTAAAGCCAAAACTACGCTCGGTCTTAATAATAAAAGATAATTATCATTCTTTTCAAATTAAACAAAATGTATTTGAAAATATATTCAGAACTGTTTATTTGGCATATTTTGTTTGTAAACGTCTCAACATTTTCAATTAGCTGAGATTATTTTTAATTACATGGTTGATGTCATTAAACAAATATGTGGTAGATTAAGGGGATACAGTGAGCACCCGAAAACGAGCAAATTTTTTGATATAGTAATCAGAGTCCGTAACTGTCGTAAAACGCCATTTTTTTAAGACAAAAACTATTTAAAAATGTATAATTATTTCTTAGAACACATGCAATACTCTTATAACCTGAAAATTATTTAATAATAATTAAACTCTAATTTTTATATGAAATTTATTACATAACAGCTACTTAAAATTTTTAACTGATTTTTTACAGCTCAAAAGAATTATATAAATATTTAAGAAATTTCTGCATTTAAAACTCTCTGTATTGCCTTAACCTAGGGTATAACAATAAGCATCACTACTCGAGAGTTAATCCACGGACACGTTCAATGCGATGATAACTCTAGCTTTACCAATCTCACTGTCTGTCTATCAGTGCTTTTTCTCTCTCACACACACTCTCTCTCTCTCTCTCTCTCTCTGTCGCTCTCTGTCGCTCTCTTCATGTCTATCTGTGTATCTGTGTTTCTGTAGAAGACATGGAGCTTGGGTTGAAGTCTGTTGCCTGCCAAGTCTATCAATGGTTCGTATCTCTTGCGTCTCTCGTCGATTTCAACTTTTTTTTTTTTTTTGTATGTTATTCCTCGTCTTTGGCAAGTGAACGTGCGAAAAGTCAAATGTCTGGCATAGTCATCTTACCATCTGGATGCTGTACGGGTAAGAGTACGACTATGAGTACGAGTATGAGTACGAGTATGAATACTATGAGTAGTACTATTTTGTGCCGCTTGATTAACACGCTCGTCGAAGCTGCGCAAATGGTTCCCGTTGACGAACTTTCAAAGTTCAATAGGCTATCGGCCACATGAGAATGCGAATTGTGAAGACATGAACTACACTAGAGACTTAGACTGAGACAGAGAAAGAGACAGAGACAGAGACTCGGACTGAAAAGGGTGCTGTGAAAATGTTACTCCCATGAGCATGAGAGACTTCAATCTTTAGCCATTTGCCATGGGTCAACTGCATTTGGCTAGTAATGGTTTCGGTTTAAATCTTAGAATGGAACCATTTAAAAGACACACGCCACAACTTCACATACTTTCAGATACATCTACACCCAGAGAAAAAATGCATACGAAATACAAATTCAATCTTATATAATTGGATTTAACTAATTTAAGTAAGAATAAATTTAATATAAGAATTTAAATTATATAATGAAAATATGTTAAAAAGTGACTTATTTTATTTAAAATCTTTTTAATTGAACTATGTATGTTTACTTTAATTTAATAATTAAAGTGCTCTAACTTTACAAAATTTTTCTTCGGGTGTAGTATATTTATAAATGCATATATATTTATTTTTATATAGTGCAATAGGACACGCTGTCGACCATAAATTTTGATTGGGCTCACCTCGGTCGCTGCTCTGATTGAAATTAATGGCATTTAGGAGTTTTTATGGTGTTGACACTAGACACCAGACAGTTATGGCTTTAAATGGAACAACATGGTATTCACAAGTCTATATAACAAAAATACAAATACAAATACAAATGTGAATGGTTCCATTTTGGTACAAAAAAAAAAAGAAGAAAGAAGAGGGGCAGATGTTCCATGCTTATGTTCAGAGACAGATTTAGCTGGCAGTACATTCTAATCGTAAAAGTAGCTCAGTTTGAAGAGCTTCTGTAAGGGTTGTCTAATTTATGCAAAAGCTCTTTTTAATGACATTTGATAGCTATTTATGTCTATCTTTTTGATTGATCATAAACATATTTATGCTTTTATAAAAATAAAAAATATCGACTGATCAGTAAATCTGATAGTCTTCTTCAATGCACTAACATTTTAAGATAGAACAATAATACCATATTTTGTGTCTAGTTTCCAATTTAAGTGATAAATTATTATATTATTATTATTATAATTAAAATGCCAACTAGTTTACAATTTCACAAGTATTCAAATAACATTTTACTTAGTACAAAGCTGCTCATGGAATTTCCAAAGACATTCTTATCTTCTTACTCATCACATAAACATCTATTCAAGTGCTTGATGATCATTTGAATTGTAATTAAAAAAAATTTCTTTGAACATAAATAAATATGAAATTTGAATCGAAAATTCAACTGATTGTCAGCATTTTCTTTCTTGATATCACCACGGAGTGGAGATGAAGAGTCTCTCATGCTTATGCATCATCCGTTTGCAGCTTCAGCTTAAATAAACCCATTCAACTTATGGGCATATTTAAGAGCCCAGTTATCAGTGCGAGATTTGGCTGCTGTGTGTGTGTGTTGTAACTGCGGCACTTGCAGCACAGCAGTTGCTACAGTGATAAAAACTCACTTACTTAAGCGTTTATCAATCGTCTTAAGTCTTATCAGTCTGTCTGGCTCACTCATCACTCTCTCCTCTTTCACTCTCTCTCTCTCTCTCTCTGACTCTTTCATTATTTTCAACCCAAAATAAAAATTGAAATACAGTCGAACTTCCCTAACTCGAACTTCCCTAACTCGAAGTTTTTCTAACTCGAACAAAATCGAGTGGCAATAGCGTTTACTAGGCAAATTCCATACAATTCTACTTCCCTAACTCGAACTTCCCTAACTCGAATTTCTCCCTAACTCGAACAAAAATATTGGCCCGTACTTCTGTAAGTCGAATTTTTCGGGAAAATCTCCAATAAAGTTTGAATTTTTTTTTCTTTTCTGCTTTATGCTTTTGTTAACGGATCGTTTGAATATGTGTTATTGATGTTCATTAAGATATGGTGATGTAATATGATCAAATATTGCATCAACAATTTTTTAGGCTTGTGAAATTGCTATAGGAAAGATGTTCGAAATGTACTTTTTTGTCATTTGTATTTATCATGGCACCAGCACGTGTATTCAAATTTTGATCTCTTTAAGAAATTTTTAAACTTATTTGTTAAATTGAAAATGGGGTCCAGTTAATTATATAAAAATTAAAAATTAATTATGTCATTGGATTCGGGAACATCTTCTGGATACAGCAAAAGAACAATAAAACCTATTTTTGAGAATATCGACAGGTCTTGAACAAACTGAAATTTTTTTTGTTGAAAATAACAAGAAAAGAGTGCAATTTGAAATGTATTTATGAATGAATGAAATTGTAGTTTCATTAAAAAAACTAAAAAAAAAAATTCCCTAACTCGAAGTCTCCTAACTCGAACTTTTTTCGTGGATAATGGTGATTCGAGTTAGGAAGTTCGACTGTAAATATATATAAATTTACATACATTGTAATGAGGCAAGCGACAAATGTTCTCGTTCGTTGCATCTTTAAGATAGTTTTTTATATCATGCCTCATTGTTTCCGGCGCGCATGCGTATTGTGGCATTGAAATTTACCTATGCATGTGTGTGTGTGCGTGTGTGTGTGTGCGTGTGTGTATGCATATGTCATTGTCAGTCGCTGGCGCTGTCTGTATCGGGTGTCAGAAGGTCGTTCG
Source organism: Drosophila recens (assembly GCA_037043495.1). Taxonomy (NCBI): domain Eukaryota; kingdom Metazoa; phylum Arthropoda; class Insecta; order Diptera; family Drosophilidae; genus Drosophila; species Drosophila recens. The sequence continues at coordinate 23,121 of JBAMBJ010003933.1, forward strand.
CTTCATTTACATAAGTGTCTTTTTTTCGTCTACAGTAAAAACACGTTGCAGTAAACCCCAAAAAAAAAAACTTTATACATTAATTTTATAACCAATTCCAAATCCTTATCGTATTCAAACACTACAAAAGAAGGAAAACAAAAACAAAAATCAATTCTAAGAATTTCAAAGCGCAAAAAAAGAGCCCAAAAATAGCAGGAGAAGTTGTTAGACGTCCCGTGGGAGCTTCAAGAGTACGAGAAACCTTCAAGCACAAATAATGAGGAAACCTTGGGAAGTGCGAAATTTAGCTGGCATTTCATTTTCAAATGGAGACTGAAACAAAATTGGAATTTTAAGCGCTGCAACGCTTAAGAGCCATAAACGATCTTGTCAATGGGCGGAGATCCTACAAATGATAAATTGTATACAAGAGATTTATGTAGCATTTGCCAATCTAGAGAATTTCAATTTGAGACTTTACTGTGCATAAATTTCATTTTACTATACAGTCCCGGCAAAAGTATGGCACATTTAAGCTGAATTCATCACTGTGCTTGTTTGCAGTTTGCACATGAGAAAGGTCATTCGAATACCGTTTGAATGACATAAAATTTTTCTTAACCCATTATGTACCCATTGATATTTTCAAATTTTTGTAAACGTCTAATTTTTCAGCTTTTTTCCTCGATTTTTTAAAACAATGTTTTGATGCAGAAAGTTTCTCTAAACAATTTAAATAGTGACTGCAAAAATTTTTTTCAAATATCTCTTCGCTAGTATTTTTAATAATTTTTTGAAAATGGCGAAAAAGGCCCTTTTTGTGTGAAAATGAGGAAAAAGCGCCTTTTTTGCCATTTTCAAAAAATTATTAAAAATACTAGCGAAGAGATATTTGAAAATTTCTTTTTGCAGTCACTATTTAAATTGTTTAGAGAAACTTTTTGCATCAAAACATTGTTTTTAAAAAATCGAGGAAAAAAGTTGAAAATTAGACGTTTACAAAATTCAAAAATTTCAATGGGTATAATGGTTGAAAAATTGTAGGTCACAAAAGTAGAATGACTTTCCATTGATGATCAAAAGTTGCATCAATGAAGTATCAAAATTTCAAAATTGAACTTTAAATGGTGCCAAAATACGCCGGGGACTGTAGCTATAAAATACGAGTACATTCAACATAAAAATCCAATATTTTGAATGGGGAAAATCGGATTATAAGGGAAAAGCTCGTTATAGAGAGTCTTGACTGTCATAAAAGTAAGTTGCATTTTAGATTCCCAACAGTTTATCATAACAAAAGTGCACTGTACATATTACAGCGTAGAAATGTTCGTTATAGCGAGTTTTGACTGCAACTAAATAAAACTACAATTTACATTCATAAAAAGTTCAAAGATGGAAAGTTTGAAGTTCAAAGTAAAAATAAATGAAAAGTTCGATATATTGAATTTTGACTGCAGCAAAACTCAATTTAAGTTCTACACACAAGAAAAATTACAGAGTACAAATATCAACAGACCATTTTTCCAATGTGAGTTGAATGTTCATCATAGCGAGTTTTGACTGCAACTAATTAAAAGTACAATTCACATTCATAAAAAGTTTGAAGATACATCAATATATCAAAAATAACAACAAAAAATGTAAGCTCAAAGTAAAAATAAAGTTCTTTATATTGAATATTGACTGTAGTAAAACTGAATCTAAATTCCAAGCAGATTAGCATAAGAAAAAGTTCACAGTACAAAGATCAGCATACATTTTTTGGTTTAGAGTGAGTTGAATGACGTGAGGTGAAATTAGAGTGGTGAATTGGTAGGTGGTGGGTGGTGGGTAGGTGGGTGGTGGTGTACTTACGAATTGATGTTGGCATAGCCGCCGCGTGCCTTGTGGAGTGCGATGCTGAATCCGAACATGGAATTGGCGGAATGACGATGTCGCACGTAGCTCGGCAGATCGATGTTGTAGGCGTGCGTGACCTGATGCCGATTCGAGTGCAGCATCATCATTATGAGGAGCAGCAGCAGCGCCAACGGCGCACAGCTAAATCTGCTGATCATTGTTGTTGTTGTTGTTGTTCGTTCACTTGTTGTTGTTGTTGTTGCTTAACACACTTCCTTTGTGTTGTCGTAATTATTTGTTTTACTTTAATTTTACTTTTATTTTTTTGGCACTTTTATTGCATTTTCGCTGTTATTGTTGTTGTTGGGTTGGTTTTTTGTTGAAACTGTTGCATGGAATTGGGGATTAAACGTTGCAAATCTCGCATATGGTCAATACAAATACAAATACACCCACACTCACATACACGCACCCCCACACATGCACACGCATACATACATACAATAGACAAGCTTTATTTATTTTATGATCTCAAGTTGTCGCTGTCTGCAACCTTGGCCGAAATGACTTCAAAACACAAAAAATACAAAAAACCAAAAAAAAACAAAAAAAAGATTTTTGAGAAAACGCTCAGCTCAGCGAAATTAAAAAGCAGCCGCCAGTGGCAAGAACAGCGACACACACACACACACAAACACACACACACACAAACACACACACACTCACACACGCGCAAACGTATAATTTGAAAATCAAGTTTTTTTTTGACATTTTTTTATTTTGGCATTTTGTTGTTTGTCGCTGTTTCTCAGTCGCCGTTTTCTTGTTTAGTTTAGTATTTATTTGTTATTCTTCATATGCTTCTTATAGCTTTTTGATTCTTTCATTGGCGTGCTGACGTAACACACACGCATAAACACACAAACACACACACACAAACAGGTTGCCAAAAATTCAAAAATTTGACGTGCGCCCTTTAGTCAAGACACAAACCAGCAGCAATAATTTAAAATTGCATTGCATATGATTTGTAGGCGGTGGCGTTGGCGTTGGCGCTGACGTTGACAGCGCTGCGACGCAGGTAGCATTTGACAAGTGGGCAGCATGCACATTTTGCATGCGTGTGTGTGTGAGTTTGTTGGTGTGGGCGACAAATACAAACTCATTGATGGCTGGCATTCATTGAGCGGCGCACAGTCATAGCAACAATAAAAGCAACAACAAGTTTTGTGAACAAAATTAAAAAATTAAATAGCGGCGAATGCGCCATATGGCCAAAAGACATAAGATTGAACACAACTGACAAAAAAAACATAAATAATCGCATATTATTTTATAAAATTGTTAAACTCATTAAATCTTTTTTATGCCTTTTTTTAACTTCTTTAAGTAAATATAAATAATTCATGTGAATTTTGCATTTTGTCAAAACATTTACACGACATACTGTTTGTAGATTTGTATGTGGGCGACATTAATATGCGACAGAGGGTTTGCGACTGTGCTAATAAAACCGTTAAATTGTAAGAAACAGCGCGGCATAGAATTGCAATTAATTTCAGCGCCTCTTTTTTGTTTCTTTTGAATTTTTGCTTTTGTTTTACAGTTAACCCAAAAGCGAAAACTGTGTGCAGCGTCAGAGTAGACAAACACACACACACACAGACGTTTGGAGAGTTTAATACACGCGATCGCCTGTCTCTAAAAATAAATGTGACTGCGAGTGAGACAGAGAGAGGGAGAGAGACAGCGCGCGAGCAAGGGGCGTGAGAGGCTGTGGTAGAGAGTGCAAGAGCAAGAGAGAGAGCGCGCGAGCATATGTATGCTATTCTCATATGAGGGCTGCCAGATGCTAGAAATGCTGATCCCAAAGATATTCTTTAGATATACAAAATGTCGAAATATGTGTGTGTGTGTGTGTGTGTGTGTGTGTGTGTGTGTGTGTGTTAGTGCATTAGTCAGCGAGACTATTTTAAAATAATATAAATAAGGCAGCTTCTTTGGCTAAATGCTTCAATTGCAGGCATCTTTAGAATCTGCAGCCAAATTGATGGACATTGGGCCAACTTTCAAGGCGCTAAGACTCCAATAACCAAACAGCTGAGAAAACAGACGAGAGCAAAAACAACAACAACAGTGTGATCATAATTAACAGCTCACATATGCATGTGTGTGTGTGTGTGTGTGTGCTTGTCAGTGTGTGTGTGTGTGTGTGTGTGTGTGTGAAGGTTAAAGCTTGACAGCAACTTTTCAGTATTTCAATTAATTTTTGCTTTGCGCTTTTCATTTCATTTCATTTTTTACGTCACTTTTTAGACACTTTTTTTATAAAAAATAAATAAATTGTGTTTTTAATTTTTTATCAAATTTTTTACGTCACTTTTTACACTGAAACACATTTAACTTAAGATTATATAGCATACAAAAAATTAGTAATTATAGTTTTCATTTGATTTTTTTTCCGTCACTTTTTTACACATAAAAAAAATATATATGTTTTAAATTATTAAATAAAGTTATAGCGTCAAAATTTTAGCGCGTCGCGTGCCGCGTTTTATATATATTATTAATGTTTTTTTATATTTAAATAATAATATATTCTTTAAACTAATAATTACAAATTTGTGTAGCTGCTTTGCCTCAGCAGGCAGCGAAATTTGAACAACGACTGCGCCAAAAGCAGCCTCAAAAAGAACACACTCAAAACTTCAGGCCAACATGCCAAGTGTATCTATTAGATACTCAATGTATCTGTATCTGTAGCTGTTGCTGTTGTACCTGTAGAACGCTCACGCCAGCGTCAGCGTCGCCTACTCACAAAACGTTGCGAGAGCAAACGATCTCAGAAAAATATATAAAAGCTCTAAGCTAACAGCAACAACATTGATAGCAAGAGCCAAAGTTTTATTAACTGGCAGATTGGTAGATTGCCGTCTTGTTCTTGTTGTTGTTGTTTGTGTTTTGATTTTTTGGGCTGCTGTGTGGGTTGCATTTACACATGTTGTTGTTGTTGTTGTTGTTGTGAGTAGGCAGCCAACATATTTGTATGTAATTTACGTTAGCAAAAGTTTGGTTTCCTCTTCTGTTGTCGATGTGTCATTGCTGTATAAATTATGCAAAATATACAAAACCAAAAAAAAAGTCTATATATATTTTATATATATAGAGCAGAGCGCAACGCCCACGTTGACCCAAAAGATTCTCAGGTGGTCCGAAATTGAAATCAATTGAAATCGAAATCGAAATCGAAATTTGAAATCGTTGTGAATTGTATTTCAAGTTCAGTTTAAGAAATTGTTCTACATGAAATATTATGCATACGCCGTGTTGGTTCTTCATCTTCACTCAATATAAACAGTGTGAAATAGACTTGGAAAGTGAGAGCAAGAGCGAGAGAGAGAGAGTGAGAAGCGTGCTCGTTTTTAGTATTTGTATAGGAATGCGATATGTTGGGGGTGGGGTTGGGGTTGGGGTTGGGGAGTGGGTGCATTGAATCCGTAGAATCGTCGGAAACTCGGGCGCGTCGCGATCTTTAACTACAGGCGGCTGCTTTGACAGTTCAATTTGCAAAAAAAAAAGAGAAATATCAAAATAAAAATAAAAAGCGCAGCTGTAGCATGTAATGTAATTGATTGTAATGCGGTCGTTGAGATTGTAATTTAGATGAACTCTTTTTCCATTTTATATATTTATCACACTCACGCACAAAACAGAAAAAAACAAACAAAAACAATATTTATATACCAATATATACATATATACCAGCAATTAATTTACATTTATCAATTATTTATTTGATGTTTTTGCAATTCTCAAAAACTTCTAACGGTATTGGCTTTGAACCAAACGGTCGCCGCAACAATTGCCAAGAGCGCGCGCACACAACTGTTACGTTTCGCTATACGCGACCGAATAAAGCGGCAAGCGGAATTCGAAAACATCGACGACACACACACCAGTGCTGCCAGACTAGCTTGTTTTAGGCTAGATCTAGCATATTTGAAAATGGAATAGCTTATACAATTTACAAATAGCTTATAGCCATAAATCTAGCATATTTTTTAGATTCATATAGCATATTCTAGCAATAAATAAGTATTTTATAAATTTAAAATGTTTCACCTCAATGAAGTTGGCGGCCAGATGGCAAGCTTGCCATCTCATTGAATTCAGTTCAGGTGGCAGCTCCAATTGCCCGCAGTCCGGTAGCGTTTCCTGGTTATTCTGTTATTTAACAGAACAGCACTCTGTTAACGTTAATCGATGTAATGTAAACATACTGTTAAGGTTAATCGAATGTAAGTAATCGCCATTTGCAATTTGCGCGAATTTGAATGAAGTTTTCAAAAATTAATTAAAAATTAGATAAAAACAATTTCAAAACAACAACAAAATCTAAAATTTTGTAAATGAATTAAGTTCAATCTAAAATTGGTTTGGTGCAATTTGCTCTTCGCGTTGCGAAGTTTGTAAAAATCCAAAAAAATAAGAAAATTGTAAATTCGAGAAAAATCCAACAAAAATTCTGGTCTAATTTTCAAAATTCTAGCTTCAAAATTGAAAAAAGTATTTTAATTTGTCGCGAAAAAACTCTCACTTTTGAAAGTGCGAATAGCCCAGAGGCTGCCACTTTTTTTTGTAGTCTTAGCCAGGGCTGCCACCTTTTTATATTTATACAAGTTCATTTGACAATAATTTAGCAATAAATTATAATGTTATAAAGCCCAACCAACTATAAATAAGATAAAATAAGGGTGGGAATTTGTTTTTGGGAGTTCACCACCCCTCAGGGCTGAACTTGAAAGAAATAAGAAAGAAAAAGCCAAAACAAAATGACAATTTTAAAATCTGCCTTCGACTTCAACGAATCAAAACTATCGGGAACTTTTTCTGTAAGCTAAGGACACAACTTCTGTTCAATAGTCAATTCTAGAATATGTGCCATTCGTTTGTTTTAAACAGTCATTTAAATAGAAACAGTTGACCAGCAAGTTAAGGTAATAATATTGTCTAACTTTTGGATTCAAACAAATACGCAAAAAGTTTCGTCTCATATGTTATGCTGTTAACTAGCCGCTGTGAAATTCGAATTCGAAACTTATTTGCTAATTAAAACAGCTATTACAATAAAGGAGTACAAATATTAATACGCTTTAAAATATCTTAGTTTTTAAATTTTTTTGTAAGCTTGCGATAAGAAAATAACGATAAGCGAGTGTTTTCGGTTATTGCATACTGTTATTTACATTACAGTGTGGTTTGCAAGTTTGCATGTGTGTGTGCAGTGCAGTGCTGCCAGGTATTCAGCGCCCGTATAGCTAGATTTTGAGTTAAGCATAGTACGCTCTAGCCGAAAATATTTTTGCAAGGCCAAAACTCCATATAAAAAAAAGGGTTGCAAACATGCTCGAAATTATTTTGTAAGGCCATTTCTAAACGTATGTACGCTGTACCTAAATATGGGCAGCTCAGAATATTTTCTGGCATTTTACAACACTGTTTGGTCAACAGATGGCAGCTTTATTTTGACCTTTCAAAACAACGATTCAATCGATGTTTTGAAAGGTCAAAATCTTTTTGAACAGAAATGGCGACCAACAAGCAGCAAAATAAAAGCCGAATTGAGATCTTTGAACACAAAGAGCGAATTAGACTGATTGAAGAGGTGCAACAGAGGCCAATATTGTGAGATTTGACCGAAAAAAAAACATATTGACTTGATTTTTATAATCAATAATTTTTAGTTTAATAAATAGGGTATAAGTCGCTGCCACTTCTCAAATCATGTCTATTTGGTCAATTTTCTCTATTTTGTTGTGCTCTATGTTATTTATTTGTTTTGTTCATTTGTTGTGCACAGCTGACGCAACAGTGTGACCACAGCAGCAAAAGACCAACAATCTCTCAACTTTTTAGTGATTTTTGGTATTATGCTGTCACACTGAAGTTTGTAAGGCCGGACTTCAAAACATCGAACATTTCGAGCGTCCAAAATGTTTTCAGCTAGAGCGTACTACGCTTTAAAAAAAAGCTAAAATAAGCTTTAAAAAAAAATATATATATAAATATTTATCGTTTTTTTTTTTAATAAAACTAATATATTTTGGTGATTGAACTATTGACACCATTGATTAGAAAACAAATTCAAGATCATATGAATAAAGTTCACATAACAAAGAACAAGATGTGATATTTTTATGCCGCGAAACATTTTAAACTTATAAAATATTTCGTTGATGTCACGAAAATATTTATTGCTAGAATATGATATATGAACTTTAAAATATGCCAGATTTCAGGCTATAAGCTGTTTGCAAATGTTAAAAGCTTTTCAATTATGCTAGAACCACTGTTGCCAATTAGCCTTTTTGCGGACAGATTTGCGGATGATAAGAAAATTTGGAAGAAATAATATAAAAATATGGTACTGTTTTTAAGCATTCTGTTATTTTATTTCTACCTTCTTTATTTCTTATTTCTATTTTATATTTTATTTATATTTTATATTTTATTTCTATTCAGAAATAAAATAAAAGTTTGCTAAAAAAAGCAGTACCATAATTTGTATTATTTCTTTAAAATTTGACTATTAAAATCTGGCTATTTTTTAACGGACTAATTTTGGCAACGCTGGCTAGAACTAGCCTAAAATAAGTTAATCTGGCAACACTGGTGTAGTGTTAATCACTCTCAGCTGTTCTCTTTGGTCAGTTGTTCAAGTCGTTTAATTTAAGTGGGATTTATTTATTAATCATTTCTTGAAGCAGCAACACAGCAGCAGCAGCAGTCAGTGCAGGCGACATAAAAAATCAGATAAAAAATAGCAACAATTGAAAGTGAAATGGAACAACAAACTGAGGCGGACAACAATGTGAAGCCAATTCGAAAGGAGATTCTGAATCCTGGCAACAAATACATTGAACTCAAGTCGGGCACCAGGGTAAGTGTGAAGTGTAAAGTGGAAAGTGGAAAGCAAAGCAAAGAGGAGAGCAGAAAAGTCAAGTGCAGGCAACAGTTGTGTGCAAAAGTCGAAAACTAGGCCAAGGACAAAAACTGGAACTGACACAGTTTTCGAATTTTGCGAATTTGAACAGGTGAAATTCCATTTCCAAACACGACGGGCCAACGATGTGCGCATTGTGGACGACAGCAGGAAACTGGACAAGCCCATGGAGCTGGTGCTGGGCAAGAAGTTCAAGCTGGAAGTCTGGGAAGTGATTGTGCAGAAAATGTCGCTCAACGAGGTGGCCAAATTCACAGTGCACAAGTCGGTAAGCAGCTCGAGATACTTCCAGTGGAAACTGGAAACTGGAAAACGAATATTAAACCCCCTCCCTTTTTCCCTTTATCCACGATCCGCACAGTTATGCGCACAGTATCCGTTCATATCGAAAACGCTGCGCGATATTGGCAAGAAACCGGAGGAGCGTCGTCATTGCTGCGGCATGACGCTGCAGAACGAGGGCATGGGCTACGAGGATCTGGACGAGCTGCTGCAGCATCCGGTGGATCTGGAGTTCACCATCGAGCTCATCTCGATTGAGCTGCCCGAACAGTACGAGAAGGAGCGCTGGCAAATGTCCGACGACGAGAAGATGCTGGCCACGCACACGCTGCGGGAGCGCGGCAATCGACACTACAAGGCGCAGGAATATGGCCAGGCCGAGATCTGTTATCGCGATGCCGTTGGCATGGTCGAGCAGCTGATGATCAAGGAGAAGCCGCACGACGCCGAATGGCAGGAGCTGGCCAGCATTAAGGCGCCGCTGCTGCTGAACTATGCCCAGTGTCGGCTCATCGCTGGCGATTACTATGCGGTGATTGAGCACTGCAACGAGGTGTTGACCCTCGATCCGAGGAATGTGAAGGCGTTGTTTCGACGCGCCAAGGCGCATGCGGGTGCCTGGAATCCGGCGCAGGCACGACGGGATTTCATCGATGCCCTCGGATTGGATGCGACACTGCGGGCAACTGTTGCCCGCGAGCTGAAGGCGATTGAGGAGCAGCAGCATGAGCGTAACGTGCAGGATCGCATCCATATGCAAAAGCTATTCTAGAATATAAGTTGTGCGAACGTACTGCTCATGCTCCTGGTCTATTGGAGCAGCTACGCGCAGCGTTAACAGTTAGCCAATGCCGTGCTCTTTTGGCTGAAGGGTAGCATCGCCTACACTCTGGCCACGCACTGCTCCAGGGGGTTCATCATCATCTGTTTACTGCTCAATCAGGTGCTCTGCTGTTGGACGCTCTACAAGACGCTCCATGTGGCCCAACAGAAGCGACAACTGCAACAACAACAACAGCAGCAACAACAACAACAGCAGCAGCAGAGACAACGACGTGGACGGGACAGAGTACGAGAGAGTGTGCGAAAGAGATGGCGGCATTAAAATACAATACAAACAAATATCTGTGTTAATTTCTATCTGTCTCTCCTTCACTCCTCCATTTCCTCTCACTCTCACTCACTCACACAATTGCATTTCATTTCAAAAACGGTTTCGACTTGAACTACAATCTAGAATATATTGAATTGCAAGCCATATAATTATATATATAATCACCACATAAAATAACCCAAAATCGATGTAATTTGAATGTATATGTATATGTGTATAATATTAGACTAACTGTGTAACTATTGTTGCATCTAAAGTGTATAATTGTACTATACAGATACGAGTACTTATATACATAAATATATATCTATAATGCTAGCAACTATTTAGACTCGTAAGCTCTAGCTAATTATTGTTTTGTGTCTAATAAATATGCCTAGTTGTTGTCTAACTCTTTACTGTTGTGTACTCTCTCTTACTCCCACTCTCTGTCTCTTTCTTTTCCTTATTGCCAATGACTCAATTAATGAATGAAACATGTTATTAAATGGTAAAGTCATTAAGTATTTAGTTAAACTAACTCGAGCATTAAAAGATAGGCTTTCTTTTAATATTTTTCTGTAAGCATTGCTTGAGTCATTGTTATTTTCATTAAATTGGCATTAATGTGCAATTTCAAATGATTTGTTGAAGGATGCATTTTTAAGTCATTGTAACTTTCATTTAATTGACATTAATGTGCAATTTCATTGTAATTTTCATTAAATTGAAATTAATGTCCAATTTCAAATGATTTGCTGAAGGATTCATTTTTGTGTCATTGTTATTTTCATTAAATTGGCATCAATATAAAATTTCAAATGAATTGCTTAGGGATGCATTTTTGAGTATTGTAATTTATTATCAAATTGGCATTAATTTGTAGAATTTCATTATTAATTTTGAAATTAACTATTAATTTTTGAAGTATCTAAGCATATTTCTTTTCATTACGTGATCCACTGTAATTTTCATAGAATTGAAATTAAGATTGCCAAATCACTTCAAACAAAATGAGTCATTGTAATTTTCATTAAATTGTCATTAATGTGCAATTGTCTAAAAAAAATTTGAGTCATTGTAATTTTCATTAAATTGTCATTAATGTGCAATTGCTGAAGAATGCATTTTAAAATCAATGTAATTTTTGATCAAATTGGCATTAATTTATGCAATTTCATTATTAATTTTGAAATTAACTATTTCGCATATTTCTTTTCATTACGTGATTCATTGTTATTTCCATTAAATTGAAATTAAGATTGCCAAATCACTTAAAACTACTGAAACAATTTGAGTCATTTAATTGTTCATTAAATTGTCATTAATGTGCAATTTTAGATCAAATTGACATTAATGAGTGCAATTTCATTATTAATTTTGAAATATACTATTAATGTTTCTTAAAACACTAAAGTATCTAAAACTTCTGAAACAATTTGAGTCATTGAATTGTTCATCAAATGCGCATTAATATTGTTAATATTGTTATTTAAGAAACGCCAAAACCTGGAATTCTAATCAAAAATGCTGAAAAAAACAAGTTGCTGTAAATTTTGTAATGTGTTTTTGAAATTTATAAATATGATTTTGGATTTTATATTGTGAATCGTTGTAATTTTCATTGAATGTTAAGAATAAAATTGATAAATGTAAATGTTTTTTGAAAAATATGAAATATTTAAGTTATTGAAGCTGGCAAATTCTGCAGTTTTCAAAACTCTTAAAATATATAGTATATATGATATTATTATCTGCGCATTTGTAGAATAGTCTTAAATGGAGACTAAGAATTCCAACTGTTGTACCTTGTACCTCTAAGAGCACACTTGTATTTGTTGTATCCGAACTTTAAGAAACTTAAATATAGAACTGTAGCTCAGCTCAAGAAAAGAACTTGTATTCAATAACAAAGACAGCACAAGTTGTTTGATAGTTTTATGCATATTTAATTTGGAATATCATAACTATTTATTAACCGATCTTAATGAAACTTTAGCAGCGAATAATGTTAAATGTTAAATACATATATATATTACGAGATCAGCTAATCAGATGCTCTATAAACTTGTCTATATCCTAGCTACAACAAATGATATTTAAACAGAGTTTGAACACGATCGATTAGCTATATATATATGTTATATATATAATTAATATACACAATAAATACATGAATAGAGTTGCGAGTTGGACAAATAACGAATGGAGTATCTAAATGGATAGGATTACAGACGCCACAGTCGACTGCTGTTGCCACCGGCGGCGCCTTCCGCCTCGCCGCGCAGCTTGTTGTCGTCGGTGCGCCAGACGAACGGCTCCAAACGATCCTCGTCGTCCAGAAAGTTATTGATCGCCTCCAGGCTGGCAATATTCTCGTGGAGCAGCGAATTGCAGCGACTCAGCTGCTGCGAGACGCCACGGATCTTGGCAAACTGTTCCGCATACGAGGCGTACGTTTTCTGCATGTCCACGAACTTGGCGAACAGCGTCGTTATGCAGTTGCTGACCACCTTGGTGCGCTCCACCAGATGATTCTGTTCGCTGGCCACATGATTGGCGCACAGATTCAAGTGCGTCTGCATGCGTCCACAAATGTTGAGCATATGCTGGGAGTGCAGACGCTCCAGGATTTCCGCATCCCGGGTGTAGGTCGCCGAGCTGATGGATTCCCGCAGCACGGGCAGAAACTGTGGTATGTTGCGCAGACGCATCAGATCCGGATCGATATCGTCGTTGATGTCCCGTGTGCCCGGCTTGACAATCACAATGTTGTGACTCGAGGCCGTCGATTGCGGACGCTTCGGTTTGATGGTTGACGTTATGCCGCCCGGATGCGATTTGCGTGCGGCGGCGCGATTAACGCTGCTCTGCTGCAGCATGTGGGCGGGCCGGTTGCGTATCTTGGGCGAATCCCCAATGGGACGATCCGTGTACGACACATAGGGCAGATCCGAGCAGACGCTCAATGGCGGCGACGGCGGGCGACTCAGCTCGGAGCTGGTCGGCGAGGCAGTGTCCGCAATGATTTGTTTGCTGGCAATCACAATGCTCGCAGGTCCATTGGGCAGCATTTGCTGCTGCTGCTGCAGCTGCTGTTGTTGTTGCTGTTGTTGTTGCCGCTGTTGCATTCCGCCGCCGCCGCGTCGTTTGTTTGTGGCTGCCGCGGCAGCAGCGGCCAGCGCCATGGCGCTGCCATCGCTCATACGCACCGTGGACGCCGATGTGGACGCTGGGCCCATGGCCAGCATTGGGTCGCGCCGCTCGAAGATCTCATGGCCATCGGCCTCGACGCGCTGCTGCGAGTGCTCGGCCCCCATCGCCGTTTATCGAATCGATTATCGATTTTATTGCACCAGCAGCAGCAGCAGCAGCTCACCTTTTGCCAATCTGTCCAACAATGCCAGGATTTTATCTTCCTCCTTTCTCACTTTGTCTTCCTCATGCGCTTTCTATTTAAAAAAAAAAGGCGTGCACTTCTTTTGTGCAATTGCAATTGTTTTTTGTGTACTTTGTTATTGTTGTTTTGCTATTTCTGCGTATTCATATCGATAGTCAGCGCCCGATAATTAGTTCGATATATTATTGAACCAGCCTGTTTCGATTGTGTGTGTGTCAATGACAAAGTGGCAGCTCTCGCTTGCAATGCTGTCCAGCCTTGCCAATTTAGCTATTTTCCCGACAGATTTAGTGGGTTGCAACTGGCAAATATATATAAATATGAATATATGGTACTGTTTTTTAGCACTCTGTTATTTTATTTCTACCTTCTTTCCATTCTAATTCAGAAATAAAATAAAAGTTTGCTAAAAAAAGCAGTACCATAATTTTTATTACTTCTTTAAAATTTGACTATTCAAATCTGGCTATTTTTAAACGGACTAATTTTGGCAACGCTGATGCTGTCACTTTTGCCATATTTGGTACATTTTTGGTTCGTTGGTACATTAGCTTACTCTATTTTAAAAATGGTACATTTTCTTTCTAGAATTTTGGATTTTTTTTGGATGGATAATTTTTTACTTTCATCCATTACATAAATACATTTATATATGTATATGATTTTAGTTTTTTTAAGTAGGTACATTTTGTTGAGACCCACCTTTTTTTCTATATCTGGTAAGCCATTTTTTTCTAAGGTGGCAGCCTTGATTGTGTGGGCGGTAAATTAAAAAAAATGGCGTTGATTTTAAAGCCAAATAGAAATATAAACATTTGTTTTCTTTTCGGACAGCAATCATATTGATATATGCAAATTATTTTTATTTCTTAAAGTTGGTACATTACAAACATTTTAGTTGGTACATTTTGTTAAATTAACCCACTTTTTTTCTAAATCTGGTAAGCCTTTTTTTTCTCAGGTGGCAGCCGTGTTTGTGTGGGCGGTAAATTAAAAAAAAAGACGTTGATTTTAAAGCCCAATGGAAATAGAAACATTTTTTTACACTTTCCGGACGGCAATCATCTGGGATTTGAATCGATAGGTATTTAGTAATGTTTTGCAAGTATTAATCAGGATAGTTATGGTACTTGTATTGGCGAGTAATCGAATCGGATGCCATATCGAAAGTTTCTTTAGTAGGCCTGGCAAATATCAAATCCAAATGAATCAAAATCTCATTTGACGTGTGCGTTTTCTTCAATTATAGCGAGTTTTATAATTGCAGGACATTTTTAAATAAGGTAGGTGCATGCCGTTATTTATATATTTATGTTCTATAATATTAATCTCAACAAAAAACAGTTTTCATTTTCTTGCTGCTGGAAGACAACCCAATAATGAACGCCAACAACTTCAGGGAGAATCCGTATTTTTATGCTCAGCAACAACAACAACAACAACCGCCAGTTGCCGTTCCCCTGCCTGTTCCCGTTGTTGTCCCTCCAAATTTGATTCTGAATTTAATGCACGCAACGCATGCGCAACCAAATTTCAACGCCATTTCGCCATGCCACATGAATTATTTGCAGCCAGGCAATCAAATGGTGCGTCCGTTATATGCCTATAACTCGCCGCCACCAATTCCACTATATACACAGCCCATATACAATACTCCGCCACCCTTGAACAATCAACACTATAATCCACAACAAGGACCGCAGATGCCGCCAATGCCGCCAATGCCGCCAATGCCGGCAAACAACTCCTATTGCGGTCCACCACAATTGCCCAATTTTATGCCACAAGCACCAGCACAATTTGCATTGAACGTAGATCTCAATGCCAACAAGGAAAACATGAAACCAGAGACTCCATCGCAATCTCAATCATCGCATTCAATTAAGAATCATGTCTATTTGAATGGAATGCTCTACAATACGGATTATATGGCGCCGGAAACCGACGAGGCCAACGAGAGTAACACTAAGGATGCGCCGTTGGAGGAAGACGAGGAAAATTACGATCCATCATCGGATGTAAGTGTCAAAATCAAAGTGCTGCAAGTATAATATTCTTAGCCAAATTTAATTTAATTATTTATTATATGTGTGATATATCTGTTTTCGTCTCTGTCCATCTGTTTTTATTATTTAATTGTTTCTTTAATCTAATATATTTAAATTGCTCGAATCAGATCACTATATCATACATTATAATCTTAGCCAAGTTTAATTTAATTAATTATTAAGTTTCTGATTAATCATATCTATTTTGTCTCTGTCCATCTGTTACTTTTTAAACTTCCGCTCTCAGTCTTAATAAT
>JBAMBJ010003935.1:0-79455 GCA_037043495.1 Drosophila recens
TAATTTAAAACTCTACAATTTCTGCACGCTTTATGGTTTCAGGGTATACAAAATTCCATCAATCCAGTTGAAGGAAGGTGGAAAGGAGCCAAAGAGCTTCAACATTTGAAAACGAGCGAAAAATTCGAATCAATTTTTGTTCTTTTCGAAAAAAAAAAAATTGAAGCAAAAAACAAAAAAAAGAAGGAGAAGGTGGCAACAAAATCAAGATGATAAAGGAATGCGGGCAAATAAAATGCGCAAATGAAGAAATTTCTCAGCCGTATATATGTACGTATGTATGTATGTATAGATATGTTTTATATATTGTATAAAAGAAGAAGAAAATAAGTGAAAGAAGAAGCAGCAGCAATGTCCGGCTAGCTAAGCCACCCACAACAAGAAACCATTTTGCCAACTGTTTGCTCCAAAGGGTTTTTGATCCCAACACACTCACACTCACACACACGGACGCACATACTTTATATGAGCCGTTACACATTTCAGCTCCTTAAAAAAAAAAGAAGGAATATCAAAAAAAAAAAAAAGGAAATACAAATTTACAACGAGTGCGCAAAAAAGAATGGCATAAAAAATACATGTTTTATTGTAGTATATTTTTCCCGCCTTCGTTACGTTCGTTAGAGACGAGACCCAAAACGACAGCACTACCCTCTAAGCTCTCCATACACGCTATATACACTACTACATATACCCTATACTCTATACCCCAGTCCAGCACACACCCAACTTAACACACACTCAGCTCACCCAACACACCCAACATTCAACATTCAACACAACCCCAACCTCAAGCGAACCCAACTTGAACTCAAGGCCCACTCACACACACACACACACACACACACATAGCGCAAGCGACTAACGTTGCCTTCTCCACTTCTTTTGGATTTTCTCATGGAAAATATTTTTCAGTTTTTATCACATTTTTCTTCTTCTTTGGATTTTGCTTTTTCGTTTTTTTTTATATTTTTTTTTTATTTTTATATATGTATATATAAATTTTTTTTTGTTCCTGTTGTGTTTGAGCTCGCTTTATTTTCTGTTTTCTGTTTTTATACCCTTGCAGTAAGGGTATTATAATTAAACCATGAATATGGCAACAATTTCCCAGATAGGAAATTTCTCCTTTATTTTCAGGGTCTTGAAATTGAGTTTATATTTACCAAAATTGTTTCTTTTTTTCGTTCTAAATAAATCTCTGAGTATTTAAGTTATAAGTATATAGTACATAATACAAAGAAACGGGGTACATATTAAATATAATTATCAACATAGCTTTTTTGTTTGTTTTTTTTTGTTCTTTTTGAACTTTGTGGTTATGTTTCGACCTGACATTATTTTTCTAGACAGTATTTAAAAGTTTTTGAGTAGATTAGACATTTGTGCTCATATATGTATAGAAGGACAACAAGACAATTCTTTGAATGAAACCAAGTTTATTTAGTCCTTAAAGTCCTTCAGTTTTGAGGTTAAGTTAATAACAACTTAAGTTTATAACAAAATCAATATCTAAAATATAAAGAAATTAAATGTTAATACGTTTACAATTATGTCTTAATACTTTAGGCATGAGCTTATGTTATGTTATTAAAAGCGATTAAAACCGTAACCATAACCGTAACCGTTAATCGGTATTAACCGATTGAAATTGGTAACCGTAACTAAAACCGTAATCAAAACAAAACTTCTTTATTTTACCGAAACCCATAAACCGAAACTATTTAAACCAAAATAACCGTTTAATAACCGATTCATGCATAACGGCTACTTGCGTTTCTGTCCAGCATAAAATTTAGTCCTGGTTTTCAAAACAAAAATGATTTTTTTTTCTAATTTGTGTATTGTTCTCAATAAAAGGTTTGATTTTTTGTTTTCAAGTTTACAAGTATTAAACATTTGAAATAATATGTTTTGTGAACCGAAATCATACCGGTATTTCAAAACCGAAACATACAAAAAACCGCTACCCGTTACGTAACCGATAGATAAGAATTTTGCGTAACCGATAACCTAAATGCAAACAAAGTCAAAACCGTAACTGAAACCGAAATTTGTTTCGGTTTTAATTCCTGGTTATTAATGTGGTTTGAAATTGTATCTTAAATATTGTATCTTAAATATTAAATATAATTGTATCTTAAATATTGTATCTTAAATATTAAATATAATTGTATCTTAAATATTAAATATAATCGTATCTTAAATATATTGTATCTTAAATCTTAACTCAATAAAAAATACATAAATCAAGAATACTGCAAGTGTATTTGAGCTTCGGCAAGTCGCACAAAGCTTTTCACTTTTATTTTACTTGTTTTTTTTTTTTGTACGTAAGGCAAGAAACGTCGTTGCCTCCATGAGCGTAACGGGACGGCGGGGCAAAGGGGATGACAGCGGAGGGAAGCTAGCTAGGGAGGTGGGGCGGGGCAGGAGGGGGAGCAGGAGGGGCTGCTTTAGTAGGGCCGTGACGCAAAAAGGTTGCGAGCGGAAAATGAAAAAAGACATTACAGCAGCAGCGGCAACAACGACGACGACGACAACGACGTAAAAAAAAGAAGAAAATAATAAAAAAAAAAAAATATACAAGAAAAAATGAGAGAAAAAAACAAAATAAATAAAAACACAAAAAGCGCCAGAGAACATTGCATAGCGGAAAAAAGCATAACGACCGTTTCGTTCTTTTTTTTATTATTATTTTCATTTTCTGTCTTTCTCCGCTCTTTATATTCTGTTGTTGTTGTTGCTGTCGTCGTCATTGTTGTTGTTGCCTGTTTTTTAAGCTGTAATTTTTTACTTGACGTTTTTTATGGTTTTATCCTTTTTTTTAAATATCGATTTTTATGTCAACTTAAATGAAAGGTACACAGTTTTCCATATAAAAAGTGTACGGAATTCTATATGTAAGAATGTGTGTATGTGCATGTGTGTGCCATATATGTATGTGTGTGTGTGTGTGTGTGCACGCTCCTTCACTATTAATTTTTCCCCTCGTTTGCATTAAAAATGCACATCCGACACAAGAAAGGCAGCAGATTTCAAAAGTTTCACGTTTTTTGCAACAACCCAAAAAAAAAAAAATTGTTGCGATAATTAATAAGTGAAATGACGAACTGAAATACTCTTAAAAAACTGCATAAGCCTGTCAGAAGTCATTTATTATAAACATGTTTTTATTGTGGCTATAAATCGAAATGAAATATGCTTCTTGATCAAATTTCCTTGAGACTCTAAGACAGAGTTCAATTTCATTTGTAAGTAGTGTATCCAAATAACACTGACAAATAGCTTTAGCATTAACAGCGTCACTCTTAACAGTGTCAGCTAGATAACATTTTTTTTTTTTTTTTTATTATACTTTTGCTTTATTTGCTGGATCTTCTCCTTATCGGGACTAACAGCAAGTTTAAAAATCTTATAATTATAACTTATTTACAGTCTTGACGACTGATTAAGGTCTGGGGGCCCCGATATATTACTGCTGAGCTGGGAGGTCGTTGCGGTGGAGGCGGGTTCGATTGCAAACCCGAGTTAGACGCCTTGCAAGAAGATTTGGATGTGAAGATAGCTTGATGTTGTAGTTCGCCTTCTGTTTTGCTATTTCATCCTTCGCGGTTACAATGTTAAGATCTCTAAGGATGTTCTCGTTCCGAACATACCATGGTGCCCCAGTGATAGTTCTCAGGATCTTGGATTGTGCTCGCTCAATGATATCAATGCTGCTGCTAGATAACATTAACATAACAGTTTCATTCACAAGTAGTGTATCAAAATAACACTGACAAATAGCATTAGCATTAACAGCGTCACTCTTAACAGTGTCAGCCAGATAACATTAGCATAACAGTGCTCTTCCCTCGATCTTCTGCCAAAACGGTAAGAGCTAGACGGCTGAAACTGTAGTTTTATTTTGAAAGTTTAAAAATTCGATCTGTAATTTGATTCTCAATTACCAAAAATAAGGATATTCAGTCGAAAAATTAAAAAAAATATTTCTGAAATAAAATTAGATCACATAAAATAAATAAAGTAAAGATGGTGAGTTATCAACTTGTTCAAACTGTTACAAAATGTTCGAAGGTACAACTATTTCATACATATAGAGCACAGGATAACAGTTTTAAACAGATACTGTAGATGGGCTTTAAATATAATATGTGGAAAAAACACGTGAATATATATGTATGTGGATTGTATATAATGATGATGTAAATGTACGCATCCATACACACACACACTCACACACACACACACTCACACACACACACACTCACACACACACACACTCATATATATATATATATATATGTCATGTAAAATCCGTTTCCCTCTGCCATAGCAATTTTCTTTCTTTTTCCAGATGCTTTTGTAATTTGTATAATTTTTTAACGTCGTCGTCGTTGTCGACGTCGTCGTCGTTATTGTTGTTGTCGCTATTTTTGTTGTAGTGCTGGTTGGTTTTTTTTTTTTTTATGATTATTTTCTTTTTTTTTGTATTTTTTTATTTTTTTTTTTTGTAACGTTTTTTGCTTTTGTTTTTTCTCATACGAAGCAAAAAACTGTAATATAAATTTATGTGCTAACGTAGAGCAAAGGGACGTGAAGCGAGTACTGTGAAGCTGCTTGATGGGTACAGCGCGGTAGGGGGAGTGGGACAAAAAGTGGGGAGGCAGTAACTTGTGCATGGGACTACAAAAATGACAACATCAAAAAAAAAGTAGAAAAATGGAATAAAAATAAAATAAAATAAAATACAAGTATATACAATTTTGTACACAATTTATATTTATACTCCCTTTCTTCTTATATGGCTTTCCCTATATATAACGACTATACATAAGCACACTCCCCCACACACACTCACACACACACACTCACACACACACACACACAACGAGCACAATGCAAACTTACTTCAATAGAAAAACAAGTCAGAGGAGAACACTCCAAGGGGAATTCCAAAATTTGTAAGAAACGTGATATATGAGAAGCTGTCTACATATTTATAAATTAATTTTTATAAATCAACAAATTGCTCAAACTTTAACTTAAAGTTCGATATTTTTTATACAAACTGACGGATATGACTAAAAAGTAACAATAGTCGAATTTACTCAACTGTAAATATACAGAGGTGGTCAAAAGTATTTACACAACACTTTACGTTAAATCTACTCGTAATTTGAACTTACTTCAGGTAAAGTTTGGTATCAATGGAAAGGTCTCTTGAATTCCTTTCAAGTGATACAAAAGTTTCCTTAACCCATTAAGTACCCACTGATAAATTTAAGTTTTTGTAAAAGTCATTTTTTTTTACTTTTTTCCTGGGTCTCAAACAAAAAATGTTTTGATGCAAAAAGTTTCTTCAAACAATTTAAATCGTGACTGCAAAAAAAAATTTTAAAAAATCTCTTGGCTAGTATTTTTAATAATTTTTTGAAAACTGCCAAAAAGGCCCATTTTCCTCATTTTCGTGCAAAAAGTGCCTTTTTGGCAGTTTTCAAAAAATTATAAAAAATACTAGCGAAGAGATTTTTTAAAATTTTTTTTTGCAGTCACTATTTAAATTGTTTAAAGAAACTTTTTGCATCAAAACATTTTTTGTTTGAGACCAAGGAAAAAAGTCAAAAAAATTGACTTTTACAAAAACTCAAATTTATCAGTGGGTACTTAACGGATTAAACAAGTTTTGGTATCATTTGAAAGGAATTCAAAAGACCTTTCCATTGATACCAAACTTTACATGAAGTAAGCTCAAATTACGAGTACAATTAACTTTAAGTGTTGTGTAAATACTTTTGACCACCCCTGTATACTCATAAATAATTGTTTGACTGACTTATTGGCTGCTTGAATCAAATAAAAAATTTGTAAAATAATTGAAAATCTTTTATATAACAATATTCATATTTTGTACAGAGTATATGGTTAAGGGTGTCACATTTTCTCAAAGATAAAAAAAAATAGGTAATCAAGAATGAGATTGAACTGATTGCAGCAAAAGTTGATAAATATACAAATTTAAATGAGTAACTTGAGAACTATGGATATCTATAAAATGCTGTGATAAATAATTAAAAATATATATGGGAAAAACATTGATAGAGATACGAGTCAGAGTCAAAAGAATGCGATTGCTCAAGTGCTTTACAAACAAACTTTTTGAATTGAAGACGTTTTCATTTAAACTGTAACAAGTAAATATTCAAAAAATAATCAGGGATGCCACAGAAATCACTTTCGCTAGAATTTCACCTCAATTTTATTTGGCTGTGCCACAAATCAATTCGCAGAATAATTTTACGCGAAATAAACTAGCGCTAAATCCGCTAAATATATTTTCGAAGTCAGAGGCAGCGATACCACATTTTTTAGTCAGAATTCGAAGTAAGGTATTTAAAATATTTATATGGAACCACTTCTGTTTTCTTCAAATTAAGCATTCAAAAAATAGCTCTTCTGAGGTAAATCAAGTTTTACCGAAGAAAACCTTTAACTTATTGTGCAATTTGTGAAAACATTTGTCACCAAGAGTTGCCAGACTACTGGCAGACAGTCGCTAGAGTTGTCGAGTAACTTTTATTTTGTAGCGCCAATTGCTTTTAAATTTTTTGTAGCTAAACAAAGTCAATTATTATATAAATGATTTAAATTTTATAATATAAATAAGAATAAAATTAATTATTGTTCTGCAATAAAAAACATAATAAAGTTGCTAAACAAACCCTTGGGTAATTTAAGCTGAGAAGGTCTCAATCCTTATCAGCCTAGTTCAAAAAGGTTGGTGAAAATGCTAAAAAAAAATTAAATCTCTCGAGGTTCTGTGGCACCTCGAAAATTTCCGCGCAGAAATGCTTTCTGCGGAATTCTAATTCGCTTGCGATTTTTGTGGCACGCCTGAAAATTTGAGATGTTACTACAAGATAGCTAATAAATTATACAAAAAGAACAATTAATACATAGAATTAAATATGTTAACTGTAAACAATTTCATTTAAAATTCCAGTTATTCATTTTTTTTCAACCACACTAAGAAAACAGAAAATAAAGAATATCAGAGAAACAATAAAAAATAAATCTTTATTTTGTACTTTTTTTTTATCAGTGAACAGACATCCCATTTTCAAATTAAAACGACCTTTCAGCTGCGATCGAATATTAAAAAAAAAAAAAGAAGGTAGTCAAGATTTATACAACAACAGTTATCTACCAATTTGTGGTTGAAGCTTTCGAAAAATCCCCGTCATTAAGGGAAACCACTGCAAAAACAAAAGGCCGTTCCTCGGCTTTTTACGGTTTTTCGTGCAGTGCATTGATTAACAATCAATGGTACAAACTGCTTTCTATATAGATAGAAAGGGGATAGAAAGAGATGAGCAGGGACCGGGAAGGGAATGGGAAGTAGCAAAAGCAGCTGAAAATATCACTTAAAAACAACGATCTATAAAAAACTAAATAAAAAAAAAGAGGAAAAAATCAGTTGAAAATATCTAAAATAACAACCAGTTCTTGCAGCCGTTTTTCTACTCTTGTACAAATAAACAAAGTCTAAAAAATGAATAAGCAGTTTCTTGTTGTTGTTATTCTTTTTGTCGCGAAATCGAAATAATCAAAAAAGAACAAAAAAAAAGCGAATCGAGTAAGAAACGCATTTGAAATGAATTCAAGGAAAAAATTTCTTTTTTTTTGCCGCTTAAGTAAATTGAAGTTTGCTGTTGTTGTCTTTATTATTATTATTATTATTATTATTAATACATAACGAAGGAGTAACAAGGAAAGGAAAGCAAAAAAGAAAAGGATAGAATACAGAGTCAGAAACAGAAAGAGAATCTCAAATCCCAATACTCAGCACATTGCAACAGAATTTACGCAGCGAAGTCTAAATATTATATAAAGCGTTCGTTGCACAACCAACAACGTCTGTTGTTGCCTCGTGATTTTCTGTTGTTGTCTTCATTTTTTTTCTTTTTTTTGGACTTTTGGTATGCGAATGTTACAACAACATGAGTGTGTGTGTGTGTGTTTGTGTGTAGGCCAAGGAACTGCACACGCAGGCTCAGTTAGCCAAAGTGTACGAGACCAAATTGAAGTCCAAGATCAAGTCTAGCTAGTAAAAGCAACGACAACAACAACAACTGCGAGTGGACTCCAAGTGCAATAACACTTACTTCAACAACAACAACAACATCAGCCACTATCGACCAGCGTCTAGAGACGAACGCAACTCGTGCTTTTGTCGTGTCTATGCAAAGCTCAATCTCATTAAAAGCTAGCACAAAGCTCATTTTTAAGTATGTAATTGTACAGTTTATTTTTGAGAGCATCATAATTTTAACTTCAAATGCAAAAAAAAGGCTGAAAATTAACTATATGAAATTAATGTTGAATAAAAGTTTCTTAGAAAATTTATTATTAATTGTAAATTAAATTAGTAAAAATATCATATGCATGAAAGAATTAAAATAAAATTTAAATAAACCGAGCACTTAGTTTGGGAAAGTCTTATGTCAAAAGCTTGTACGATGTTTAGAACGAGTCTGAGAATGTGCAGATTACAAATGTACAGATTCAACATTCCTATAAAAGCATGAGGTTTTTGGACGTTTTCTTAAAGTTGTATCGATTCTAGTACGACCATAGGCTCAAAGCGTTAAACGCGTTTGGCTCGAAGCGGACTGTTTCAGAATGATACCCAAAACTTCCCTAAACACTATTGAGTACCGATTGAGATTTTCGAATTTGAAAAAAAGTCTTACTTATCAAATATTGTTTATACCTAGGAGCTTAAACCCATCACAAAAGTTCGGGATTGTCAAAAATCATTCTTTAAACAATTTGTAATAGTGACTGCAAAAGTGGTATAAAAAATTGTCAGAAATCTATTCGATAGTCGCCATTTTGTGAATGAATTTTTTTGCCATTTTCAAAAAATTACCAGACATTGCGATCATTATTATAGATCACATGTTTTTTTTTTGAGGCCCTCCACTTCAGCAGTTGCTAATTTTCGAGATTCTTAGACTTTTCTTCCGTCATATGCATATTGCATTTTTTAATGACACTTCAAAAATTACCTAAAATTCATGCCTCTAGAGTAGAATACCCCCTTAAATATAGATAAAAATATAGGAGTAAAAAAAAATGCTGTAGGTGGAAACATAAAAAAAATATGGGCAAAGATAAAGATATCGTAAAAGTAAGGATTTAGGTAGAGTTATAGACAAAGATATCACTATAGATAAAGATGCTGTTATACATGTGTATGTTATAGATCTAACCTTTGTCATCATTGCTTGGATTGATTAAGTTGAAAGTCAAAGTACGATAGATCTCGAAAGTTTCTACAAAAAAAAGACGAACAGTGACACTTGACCATCTCTACGGGCGATGAGAATGCATCTCTCAGTGTGTGTATCTCAAAAGCAAAAGCTGTGGCAGATACGCACGCCAACTTTTGCCGCAGCGATTGACTGTGTAAGCAACATCATAAAATGTTTCCAAAACAACAACAACAACAGCAGCTTGCAACTGCAACAAGCTGCAGCAAAAAATTTAAAAAAAAAAAAAAAAAAAAACCTGGAGCCTAGCACACAAAAACAACTTGCAACTTTACGATGCTCTACAACTATTGCTGTCGTTATTGTTGTTGTTGTTCTTTCTTACGTTGTTGTTGTTGTTGTTGTTGTGGTTCTCCAAGTCCAAGTGCATTCGCCTTCCGCTTTTGCTGTCGTTTTTATTATTATTTTTTTTACTTTTTTATTTTTTCTTTCATTTTTTTATTATTATTTTTTTTTTTTTGTGCCAGAGTCTTGATGCTGCAGTGTTGACTTATGCAGCTAGCACTAGCATTGTTATTGTTGTTGTTGCCGCTGACACAAAATCTAATAATTTCCAGACACACCGACAATAAACGAAGACAACAAACAACAAAAAAAAAAGTAAAAAAAAGAGCGCGCAGCGTCCAGTTTGGCACACACACACACAATAACAGCAAAAGATACATTTGTATCTGTATCTGCATCTGCATGTGTATCTGTATCTTTTGCTAGCTGCCGCACATCGGTGTAATCTAAGGTGGCTGAACCACAGTCCAACAGCCAAGTGGCAGACTGACTGGCTAGTGGGTGCAGAAGGTGGCACGAGGCACGAGGCACGGGACACGCTAAACAGGACTCACCATAAATAGAGTCCTAGCTGCAGAACCAGATTTGCTTAGAGCCCTTCATCTTGGCCCTTCTCAACTCCAAGCCAACATTCCGACAACAACCACACAGCAACAAAGCTTAAAATATATGTTCAAGTTAAGATAACATTCATTTCATTCTAAACACTTTATGGCTCTTCTCTCCAATCAGTTCTGCAAAATTTGCATTCTACAATTCTTACTGTTAAGATATCAGTAAAAAAAAACTGGAATTTAAAAGATAATAAATATTACAATTTTATCATTTTATCCCTTTGTTTTTTGTTTAAATAAATTTGAAATATATTTTATTAAAAAAAGGTTTACAAATTTCTCAATTTTATTGAACGCCTGAGCTCATTTCATTAGTTTAACTCCAAATATTATTTTAATACATAACTAACAAGAGAGTTAGAGAATAGATGATAATTAGTCTTCTATTATTGTATAGATCTGCAGCTTTTAGACCTACAATCAATGTTTCGGAGTCCGAATACCTCAATACAGAAGACAAAAGTTTCCGAATAACATCTGAACTACTTAAATATGTATGTAGAATGATGTAGAAATTTTAAATATTCAAGCGTAATTTTCGCAATCCGAATACCAAAACAAACTTTTAAATTACTTCCGAGCTTTAATCAGAAGAAAACTATAATTTTAAATATACGACCAATATTTTCGGATTCTGAAAACAGCAATCAAGAAAGCTTTAAAATAACTAGGATATGTGAATCATAAAGAAGTTGGACTACAAAAGGCAAAATTGAGCAATCTAACGCCTTCGAAAGCAGAAATTTGAAATCTATAGCCAACATTTTCAAAGTCCGAATGCAAAAATTAATGCTCAAACTATCAAAACTAGCAATAAAATTGAAACCATAATGAAGCTTAGCTACATTAGCAAGTGGGAATAGGACAATATGACTGGTGTCAGAAACTGAACCAGGTTTAATCTCTGTTTTTTTTTCGGACAAATCTTTTGTATGACTTCCGGTTAAGGGTTTTTAAAGTTGGACTGGCCAAAGAAAGATTTGTTAAAGGAGCTGCACAAAAAGAACAAATAGTTTAACAAGAAAATGGAAAAGCTGTTGCAGCTGCGTAGATGGGAAGGTGGTGAGGTGGTGGGTTGGTGAGGGAGGCGTGGCAGTTGGAGAGGCGCTGGGTCTTGCAGGTGACAGTAGCTCTGCGGCTTTTTGGTTGGGCCATGAAAAGCGAATGAGCTCTCGCAAGATACAAATGCTTTTTGCGAGTGGGAAAAACTCGCTTGCTTTTGCAGCTTCCACTGCAGCTGGAGGTGGTGCGATGGTGGTGCTGCCGATGCAGGTGGTGGTGTGGTGGTGTTGCGGCTTAGCAGCAATCTTTATGTGGTCTCCGACTTCGGGAAGCAACGCGCACATTCATCAAGAAAACTGTCATCGTTTTTTGCTCTTCCTTTCCCTCACTCGCACTCTCTCTCGCTCTGTCTCTTTCGCTCAGCGTGTGTGTGTGTGTGTGTATTTGTATCTTGTATCTGTAAGTACGTTAGCCTCGGTCACAGATTCTAACTCATACGCGAGGCTTCTTTTTTTTGGTTTTTGTTTTTTTTTTGTTTAGTACTTCTTCTTTTTTATTTTGCATTTTGTTTTTGTAGCTTTTACTTTGGCAAGACGCCCCCTAGCATGTGCTAGCCCCTCCCCGCCTCCGCCTCTGTCCCTGTCCCTGCCCTTGTCGCGCTTTATGCCCTTTCATCTACCATTCGTGTGTTTGTTTATTTCAATGTTTTTCGGTTCGGCTTTTTGTTTAGCTCGCCTCTATTTTATTTTTGTATATCTTTTTTTTTTGTTGCTTTAGTTATCATATATTTTTTGCGCCTAATGTACGCTTAATATTATTTTTATATCAAAAGTTTGCTGGCAGGCAAAAAGCGGCACCAGCTAAACACAACAACAATGCCAAGCGAACCATCTAAAGCAGCTGTAACCCAGACACACTATAGGTACTAGGTTCAGACCTGACATCAGGGAAGGTGAAGCTGGAGTTGGAGTTGGAGTTGCAAGTTGAGGTGGACAGGCATAGTTACTTTGCCAGTTTTTTGTCTTCGTTGGCCATGTCGTTTCTTTTAGGTTTTTGTTATCTTCGATTTTATGTTGATGTTTTTACAATTTTTCCTGTCCAAGACCTGTTCTAAAATCTCTTCTTCTCTCTCGTTCTCTCGCTCTGTTAAGTGATAACTATAAGGCTAGCTTTATTTTTGAATCAGTTTGCAGACTCACAAATTCCGGACAATAAATACTTAATGTAGCCAACTTAATTAATGTCTTTGTATCAACTAAGGATCAAAAATTTCCCTTGGGATAAAAATGCCCATCAATTGAGGATCAAAAAAGTCCCTTTAAGCAATGCCAAGCGCAGCCAACTTACTGTGGTCAAATCAATCCCTTTAAAAAAAATGCCAAGCGCAGCCAACTTAATGCAGTGCGGCAAAAAATTTCCTTTGAAAATAGCTCAATGCAGCCAACTTAACGGACTAAATGTGCTTAATTCAACGTTTTTAATAATAATTTATAAAATGGTATGTTCTTTGAAATGAAGTAAACTAAGTAAAACTAAGCATCAAATCAAATGTAGAGACAAATAAACCATGAACAACCAAATTACCAGAGACAATAAAAAATATATATACAAAATGACTAAGAAAAATGAAAAACCCCAACTAATGTTTGACGATAATGATGCTTGATGATGATAATAATGATGATGATGATGGTGACGGTCAGACGCAACGTTCGAGCTGAGAATTTTGCAATTACACATTTGCCGTCTCCTTGAGATGGGCACTTTTTTTAAAACTCCCGTAACCAAAAAGTGGGCGAACAAAAAAAAAGTGTGTACAATAATGTTGTGCAAATATATGTAACAAACGATATTTGGAAGAAGACATATTCTTCCTCTTCAGGTAAAGAAATAATGCATTATAGATATCAGGGATTTAAACCAGAGATTTAAACCCTAACCGAAACTGTAACCTTTAACCAATAAAAACCGATTAGCCGAAAAACAAATTTTTCATTTGACCGAAACCTTAAAACCGAAATTCTGTAAGCCGAAATAACCGTTTGGCAACCGATTCATTTATAAGGTTTAATTGCGGATTTTCATACATCCTAAAAAAAAATTATTTTTCATATTTAATTTTGATTTTAATTTTCTTATGTTTAATTTTGAAATTTTATTTGTGATATTCACGATCAAATAAATCGCATTAAATAAACGCAAATAAAAAAATGATGTCAAATAAAATATTAAAATTGTTAAAATGTAACTAAGCTACATCAAACTGAAGAATATGTGAAATAAATGTGTGAATGAAACATTAAGAAAGTAATGCCTTTTAAATTATTATTATTATATTGTTGATTATATAATAATAATATAATATAATTATATTTTTGCAAACAAATTTTTTTGTGAACCGAAACCATACCAGTATTTCAAAACCAAAAATTACAAAAACCGGTTCACCGTTACGAAACCTTTATTCAAAGATTTTGGGTAACCGACAACCGAAAACCTAAATGCGAACACAAACGAAACCGTAACTTAAACCGATATTCGTTTCGGCTTTAATTCCTGACAGATATTTTATAAGATTCGATTGTTTTAAAAATGTATTAATGAATTTATGCATGAATGGTAATTAGAAAATTCAGCTGTAAAGCTCTAACATTGTACAGAGTATCCGTGATTCGATCACCCACAACAAAGGCTTGGTTAATGTCTTTTTTTTTTGTGACTGCTTTATTGGTGACTTCTTTGTAATTTATTGCATATTTTGTCATTTTTTTGCGTATTGAAAACAAAGACGGAAAATGAAAAAATTTTAAAATTTTCCAGAGAAAATGTCGCAGTACCGAAATTAACTTTTCACCTTCCCTCCCCTAAAGAGGAGTCGACAAAATGTACCGAACTAAAGCGAATATTGAGATGTTTTCCATGATTCAAGTGATTTACTCATACGGTAATATGCAGGTCTGTGCATGCATGTCTCCTTTCTTGTGTGGGCGTGGGTCTCACACACATACACACACCCAAACACACACCCAAACACACACACATGCATCTATATGATATGTTTGTGTACATACATCGTATATGTATATATTATATAAGATGTGCGAGTAAAAAACTCAACAAAAAACACTCCCCCTACACATAAAAATACAACCGTTAAAAAAGAGAGCTCAATAATTGTAAAAAGTGTGACGTTTGTATACCCTTTATTTGTGTATTTTGTAAAAGTACAAAGGGCAGAATATCGCAAACAAAAAAGTGTAAGAAAAATTAAAATAGTTCAAATAATAATAATATATGTATGTACATAAGGGTGTCTTATTTGTCAAGTCAATATTTTTAAAGCATACGCAGTTCTGTTCATTAGGTCTAGACACTCAGAAATACCTTTACCTCAATCGGAGTAATAAGTCCGACTTGGATCGGAAAATTTCAAAATTATATGGGACAAAAAAAAAAAGTTTTTTTTTAAATTTTTTACTTTTTTATTTTTTTCATTAGGTCCTAAAGAACTCAAAACCAAGTTTTCACCTTGATCGGAGTACGGTAACCCATTCAAATTTGCATCGAAACATGAAAAAACAGTATTTTAACACTGATTATACATTTTTCGATGATTTTTCATGTTTCGATGCAAATTTGAATGTGTTATCGTACTCCGATCAAGGTGAAAACTTGGTTTGGAGTTCTTTAGGACCTAATAAACAAAATAAAAAAATAAAAAATTAAAAAATAAAATAAAAATTTTTTTTTGTCTTATATAATTTTGAAATTTTCCGATCCAAGTCGGCACGGGTTATCATACTCCGATTGAGGTAAAAATTTATTTCTGAGTGCTTTAGGACCTAATGAACAGAACTAGCCCGTATGCGTTTAAAAATATTGACTTTGACCAAATAAGGGACACCCTAATGTACATATATCACAGTATATTCGTGATGTTAGACATAAAAATCAATGTCTAGATAAGTAATTTTCAACTATTTTGACGGATAACACGTTTCTAGATAACTAAACGTCTTAAATGTCCCAGAACTATAAGAAAAGGGCTATTTCCAAAATTTTAAAATTTATAGGGGTGCCACAGAAATTGCTTTCGCTTGAATTTCACTTAAATTTTATAAAAATTTCATACAAATTGAAGTGAAATTCAAGCGAAAGCGATTTTTGTGGCACCCAGTATAATTATAGCTTATCTTAACAGTTTTTTTTAATTTTTTAACATTTTGTTTGAATTTTAAAGTTATCGAATGTAAATTTCTCATTAGTATTATGTATTTTTTGCCTAATAGATCGATTATTATGGTGAATTAACATAAGTTGAATGTTAATAAGGAATGTAGAACATACTAACAAATTATTTTTTATGAAAGAAAGTAGATTTTAGTTTTTTTTAAATTTGTCATATATCCCTAAATATTACAGGGTATGCAGATAACGAGCAGCAAGCTCGACTGTGGAGCTGGCCACTTGTTATTTTGTTCAGTGCAAAGTATAAATGAAGTTTTTGCTGTTGTTCTTTTTTGCGTCTTTCCTTTTGCATGCCTGATGTAAAGTTCAGTTTCAGTTTGGTTTCTCTTCTTTTTGCTTTTTTCTCAAATTTTTTTTGTGATTTCTTTTTGTTGCTTTTGGGTTTGTTTTTTTTTTTTTGTGCTCTTAGTAGTTTTCTGGCCGCGCCAAAAAGGCAAAAACCGAGCAACAGTAAAACGAGAGGTTTTTTTTTGGTTTTTTGCCTTGATGCGACGACGATGGGACAATGGCATGTTAGTGGGGTAAAAAGGGGGCATGGTAAGGACGAGGGAGCAGGCTAAGGACTAAGGACGAAGGACGAGCATAGCTCCACGAGCTGCTCCGGGTAGAAATGGATCTCACACAGTGGGGCGGGGTAAATAAATTAAACGCTTTTTGCTCGACTTTATTTTGCTGGCGATGTTTGCCTTGTTTTAATATTTTCTTTCCCTTCTATATGGTACATACTATATACCAATTGCTTTTCTTTTCCCTCTTTTCATTCTGTATTCTGTATTCTTTATTTTTTATTTTTTTTTTTGGCCAACAACAGTCATCGACTTATTGCCAGTTAGCCCTGATTTCTATAGTTCCCTTTTAGTGTCCCAAGCATAACGTTGTCCAAATCTGCGTCTCCAACAATTTTGCATCTTCCCAATTTATGTTTTTTTTCTTTTTGCCACCTCTCTTTGACTCTCTTTCTGTCTCTACATTTCTCCTATTCTTTTTCTTTATATACACTATATATAAAATTGTTTGTCCTAACTGATTGCTAATCTGCATTGCCTTCCCTTTTTTTTATGACGCAAGCAAAAGCGCGGAAATTGAAAGGAAACTGTATCGGGCTTTTCTTCGATTAATCCGGCTTTTTTGAGATATACACAATTAGAAAATGAATGGGAAAACTGTAGCTTAAGCTCAAAAATCGAAAAACTTCATAGTGAAACTTCATTGACAAGGCTTACAAGAATTTTTCCCAATTTTAGAGTCGTTCATATATTTTTTACTTCTGTAAAATGTTGTGATTATTTGATTATTTTAAATACAATTAAAGTCAATTTTAAATAATGTATTTATGAATATACGAATATATATGTATTCATGTACTATAGCTCACAAAATTTATGAAAATGTATTTTAACTTTTATTTGTGTTTCATCTTTTTTAAGGCGTGGCAAAGTATCTAGCATACAAAATTTTCAGTTTTTTCTCTATCTTTTCATATGATTCTTTTTCCATTGTTTGCTTTGCTTTTATATTCAACGGAAATAGTTTTTATCTATGGCAAACTGAAGCAAAAAGTAAGATTTTTCCTCCAATATATTTTCGTACTTTATTATGTCTGCTTTTGCATCTACTTTAATTTTTATTTGTAGCTACTTTTTGCGCACTTCCATACCCTGTAACTATAATCAGAAGTAAAAGGTTGCATCACTATCGGAAAAGCTTTTTAAGTTAATTTAATGATTAAGTTTAAACAAATAAAAAACAAATTATTGCTTTTAATTGTAATTATTTTTTGTACTTTGAAATAATTTAACTTCCATCTCTAGCTAGCTTTTCAACTGAAGCAATCTTTTGATTTGGTTTGTACAGGGTAGTAGCTAGTCGCTCGCATTTGTTTGCCTAGTTTTTTGCTTCAAGTTATCAGCAAAATTTGCCTAACGTGTTTGTAGTTTTTTATTGACTTTTTTCATAGAGTACACAGAGACATATATGTACGTATGTATGTATACATATAATTTATATAAAAAATATATTTATACATTAGATATGTATGTATATAGTTCTACTATTTGTGCATTTGTTTTGCTGTTGTTGATTTTGTTTCTATTTTATTTTTTTTTTTTGTGATTTCTTGTCTCTGCTTACAGTTTTTTTAATTATAAATACGCGCTGATATCAAAGAGAATGAATCGCAAAGGGGGAGGAAAAGAAATACGAAAAAATATCATAGCAAAAAACAATGACTCTGTTACGCACAAAAATTGACCCGAAATTCAAAAAAAATTAAATAAAAAAAAAACCCACAATTCGAGGGAATTTTCGTTAAAGTTTGTTTTTTTTTGGTTTTTTTTTTTATCTCACTTATGTATATGTATGTATATTTGTATTTTGCTGAAACTTTTACAATTTGCCCACTCGAATTTCAGTAGATCATAAAGTTTATGACTCAAATATGAAACTGAAGAAGCATCAAAACATTTTTTATGATTTGTGTAGAAATTCAGAAATAAACAAATATTACTTACATTGGGCAACGAATGAAACGAAAAGCTCGTAAAAAATATGCGTGAGACGTAAAAGATAAGGAGGAATTCTGTTTTCGCCTAAAAAATTACAAACAAACAAAAACTTTTGATAAATATTGCGAAAAAGAGACGTACTACATACAAACATACAAGTATCAAACTTAATTATATTTAAATTTAAAACTTTCAAGGTAAACTAAAGTAGTTTAGGTTTGAGTAAATTCAATTATTATTTTACACAATTACGCTCAAACATTTGTGTGGCCTCCTTAAGGCAAAACAAATTTGTTCAATGTTTGCCAAATTTATCGACAGTAATAATAACAAAAACAAAAGCAACAACATCAAGAAGAAGTCGAAACTTGGCGCTTATTGCTCTTGTTGTTATCGTGCCTCTTTCCAAGTCGTTGTTGTTGTTGTTGTTTTCCTTTGAATGAACTTGAAATTTGGAGAGCCAACTTGTAATTGAAATCTGTGTGTGTGTGTGTGTGTGTGTGTGAGTGTGATGTAGCGCTAAGCGGTTACACTCACGCATGCAGACACTCTCTCCCACACACACACAGAGAGGCACTCACACACACACACACACACACACTTGAAGTTGGGGCTGCATCAAATGCGGACAGTGGGACGCCGCGCATACGAATGTCGTTATGAAAACAAAAAAACTAATAAAGCAACGGATGAAAACAAACGGACCAACTGACAACAGCAGCGCCGTCGCCGCCGCCGCTACGGCAATTTGCAATTTTAATTTTGCGTGTTGCTTTTTTCCCTCTCTTTTTGCCAGCATTTTGTTGCTGTTGTTGTTGTTGTTCGTATTTGTATAATTAAAGTTAAAGTTGTAAAAAAAAAATTAGCAGCAATAACAAACAAAAAAGTCAATTGCAAATTGCTTGGATCATTTTGCGGGAAAGGCGGAAATTGCTGAGCTTATGGACTCTCCGTCTCTCTCCGTCCCTCCTCTCTCTCTCTTCGCCACTCGCTCTCACTCTCTTTCTTTTAATTGACAGAGCCGCAAAAAAAAAAACAAAAAAAAAGATAACAACAACAGCATGCATGAAAAATATCAAAAGGTTAGCAAAAAATTAATTACCAACTGAACAGAAAAAAATATGAAAAAAAAAAGAAAACAACACACAATTTTTAATCTACTTCCTTTTATTCTGTTTTTTTTTTTTCATTTTTGTTTCTTTCACGAATATATTTTAGTTTTTTGCTGCTCAGCACAAATTTTGTGATGAAATTTTTTTAAAATTGTGGTTTATTCTCATTTTTGCCACTTCCTGTGCAAACAGAAACAAAATAATTTATAATAAAAAATATACACTCACACATACATACATATATTTATTTTTGAGTTATTATTTATGTCAATTTCAATTAAAACAGAAAACAAAATCAAAAACAACTGGCAAAGTCAACAAACCCGGAAACCTTCCAGCGAGAACAACGGAATTTTATCGTAATCACTTCATTTTTTTTTTTTTGACAAGAAACAACACAACAAAAAAGTTTAAAAAAGGCAAGCAATAAAAACGAGCAATTATGCATACAAATATTAAAAACAAAAATAAAGCAAAATAACAACAAAAAAAACAGAAACCGCAAACAAAACTTTTTGGCTAAAAATAAAATTCCACTTTGCTGCATTGTTGTTGCTGTTGTTGTTGTTTATGTTGCTGTTATTAGTGTTTTAGCACAACAAATGAATAATTCGAGTTTCTCACCTTTCTTTACGACTTTTCGCGGTATTATTATTGTTGTTTTCCGTTTCGTTACTTATGTTTCTTCTTCTGGAAATTTATTCATTCATTCATTTTGTGGCTTGCACTTTTTGCTGTTGTTGTGGTTTATTTTTTCATTAACAATGCTGGTTAAACCAAAAAAAAATAAACTTAATGCTGCAATAAAAAAAATGTTGCAGCGCGCGCTTTTTTCATTGGAGCGTCTGGCTAACGGTTAATGACGTATATTGATTGTTGCTCAACTCTGTTATCGCCGACCACCAACCGACCGGCCTAACAGTTCAAAAACGACTGAGCAGTGTTAGCAGTTCAACCGACGTTCTGTAGCCGTTGGCGCCTACCCAACACTTGCACAGAGTGCTGTGTTGAATTTATCGATAACAACAATCGAGTTGACCATATGATATGATGTTTATATAATTTATAGCTGACATTCTCGATTAATTAAATTTTCATTTATCTAAATTTGTATAATTTCCCTTTTGTATTCTATATTAAAATGCCATGCAAATATGGAGTAATATAAATGTGTGGACTATCGATAAAATTGAAAACAGCTGATTCGGCAGTCAGCGGAAAGGCCGGTACTGTTTGAGAGGCAAGTAAACAACAATTTTGTGAGACACACAACACACAGATTGTCGCTTATCAAAGAAAATGCAGGTCAGAGGGTATCAGCGTCAATCGCTGAGATTTTGAGCGGTCCACAAAATTTCATGCTAGTATACATCCGTACGCCAGGCGCGCCATAAGAAGATATCTGCGCAGAATTTCACGTTAACACGTTCAGTTCATCGTTCAGCATGCAGCATTTACGATCCATTAACAGCGCCGTCCAGCTGCAACGGTGTGTGTATGCAACAAACGCCCACAAACACAACACTGTTAGCAGAGCTTACAGCTGTTTGTCCAAAAAGCAACCGCGCGCCAACTTCGCCGTAACGTTTTCGACAGCGAAGTTTTTGCAGTTTTCGCCGTCAATGTCGGCGACAACAACAACATCATCGCTCTCAGCGCCGCTCGCGATCAGACACAGTTCAGACTCAGGCGTGGTAAGTAGTAATTAACTAAGCATTTCTAAATTATTAAACCACTAGTATTTATCTAAATAATATCTATGTATATTATCTGTTGGCTAATCGCGCGTGCAACAAGTGTTTTGTAAAGTGTAAAAAGTGCATTTGCTATCTGCTTTTTTTTTCTTCTCTTTCTCTCTTCGACTACCGGCAACACGTTGTTTTCCATTTGTGCTTTGTCTCATTTGCTGTTGTTGTTGTTGTCGCTGTCGTTGGCAGCGCGTGGCTTTCAAGCTGACCTTGAAAGACCGCCTGAGCCTCTCTGTATTTATGTATTTGACATCGTGCATAGTTAATTTTATGCCTACACAAAAGCTTTCTTGATCTGTCAATTATGCCTCAATCTCAAGTTGCGAATTTTTGCACTGGAAACGACGTTGCCATCGACGTCAGTGTTGTCCATTAAGCTGTTTCCCCGCTAGATCTAGCTATAGATTATAGCTATTTGCGATAAGCCTTTTATCGCTGCCATAGTCGAAAGCAGAGATGGAAAGAGTCTTTAGTCAAATGATCAATGTCAAAACTAAACTTCGAAATTTAACGACCGCTCAGACATTAAACTAAATTTTACACATAAGGTTATCTGTTATCTGTCCAACTCATATTTTATAATATTCGTAGCATTTAAGGTAACAGTCTAGAAGCAGTAGCCAGTCTCAAAAAAAAAAATGATAAACACACAGAAGGAGGGCGATTTTATGATGAATTTAGGTAAAAATAATTAGGTGTCTCTTTTAAATTAATTTTAAAATTTTAATACAAAAATTAACATATTGAAAACATTCACGAAACAACGATGCAAAAGCTGCAATTTTGCATTGAAAATTTCCAAATTTCAAAATTCAATACAAAAAAAAATAGTGGAGACCCCTAACAATTTTTTCACCTAAATTCATCATAAATCGCCCTCTTTCTGTGTGTGTGTTTTTTTTTTGAGACTGTCTACTGTTTCTAGAATCTAGACCTTTACCGACGATATGTTTGAAAGACTTGATAAGTTTTCAAAAATACTGGATTAAATCAATAAAAATATGGTTTCATTACTTTAGCGTTATTTTTTAGCTACCAGCTAAATTGTCTGGCTATTTCTAGCTTTTTTCAAAGGCTAACTTAGCTTTTTGATGACCCGAAGAGTTGGCAACACTGGTCGGCAGTGACGCCAACGTCTCGCCCAATTGGATTTGTTTGTGTTTTTCGTCTGGCAATGATCGTTAAATCAATTTTCATGCGCATTTTGAAGAAGCCATAAACAATAAACAAATATTTCGAGATTTCTGCGTGAAAACAGATTTCAATTTCGGATCATATTACTACAATTAATCGTATAATTCTGCCAGTATTGATCCATTTCTCCAAGCTCTAACGAAATTCGATCAAAATCAAATCGTAACAAGATGCCGTTGAAATAATCAGCTGTTCCATGAAAAACAGTTATTCAATAAATTCAACAATTTCAAACTGTGAAACTTTATCAGCTATTCAAAAGTAACGAAAAAGAAAAAAGAAAAGTTTTACCAAATTTCGTAAGTTTTTCTTTTGATTTTTCATTATTTAGTCGATGCTTTAACAAAGTTGAGGTTAGGTTAACTGTTTTCTTAAAAGAAAATGAAATTTTTTGAAAGCTTCGAGTAGCTTCTTTTTCTGATAAGAGATTGACATTTGCGACGACCTTGCGACTTGTGGCTGTTGTGCTCGGAAGGGGGCCCACCAGCAAGCACAGTCTTATCTTTTGCAATAAGTCGAGTTGAACTTTCGACATTTGGCTGGATTTTCGTGATTAGAGCGTACGCAAATAGATGCAGCTCATTGGGGGGTGTCTTTCTTAACACTAATCTGGGCGTTATCTCGATACATATGTATATGTACTTAGTAGAGATATATGTAGAAATCGTACTGCACATGCCAAGATTGTCGCAGCAATCTTATCGGAAGGTTGCTTTCTATCAATCATGTACCTTGCATGAGCCTCAAGTCGCCAGGCAGCGATCGCTACCGTTACCGCCTTATCGTCTTATCAATGTTTTCCAATGTTTTTGTGAACCTGTTGAACCTTTTGGCTAGTTTTAAAATATGCAAACAACTCGAATTGAAACGAATCAAAGTAATAAACAGCTCGCGATCGACACAAATGCAACTCAGTGCAGTAACGATCGTTGCCCCGATCGCAACAGAGAGAAAGCTTTAAAGCTTCTTGCAATTATTTAATAT
This sequence comes from Drosophila recens, assembly GCA_037043495.1. NCBI lineage: Eukaryota > Metazoa > Arthropoda > Insecta > Diptera > Drosophilidae > Drosophila > Drosophila recens. The sequence continues at coordinate 23,030 of JBAMBJ010003935.1, forward strand.
AAGTTGATTGATTACGTGATACAATTGAATTTGCAGAAAATGGCTGACCAAAAAATGCTGCAGGCAACATTGGTGGAGAGCGATCCCGAGCTCGCCGATATCATTATGAAGGAGAAGAAGCGTCAGATTGAGGGACTCGAGATGATTGCCAGCGAGAACTTTACCTCATTGGCGGTCATGGAGAGCTTGGGCTCGTGTCTGACCAACAAATATTCCGAGGGTTATCCAGGCAAGCGGTAAGTCTTTTGTCTTTGATTTAAAAAAAAAAGGAGCTTTAATGTGCTTTCAAAATTTAATGTGCTTTCGAATTTAATGAGCTTTGAGCTTTAATGTGCTTTTTCTAATTTTTGTTCTCTTTCTTTCACTACAGTTACTATGGTGGCAATGAGTTCATTGACCAGATTGAATGCTTGGCCCAAAGCCGTGGTCTGCATCTGTTCAATCTGGACGCGAGCAATTGGGGCGTCAATGTGCAGCCGTATTCGGGCTCTCCGGCCAATATGGCGGCCTATACGGGCGTGCTGCGTCCCCACGATCGTATTATGGGCTTGGATCTGCCCGATGGTGGCCATTTGACGCATGGTTTCTTCACGGCCACCAAGAAGATTTCAGCCACATCGATATTCTTCGAGAGTATGCCCTACAAGGTGGATCCCGAGACGGGTCTCATCGACTATGACAAACTGGCGGAGGCAGCAAAAACGTTCCGTCCCCAGATTATCATTGCGGGCATCTCTTGCTATTCCCGCCTGCTGGACTATGCACGATTCCGTCAGATCTGTGATGATGTTGGTGCTTATCTGATGGCTGATATGGCCCATGTCGCTGGTCTCGTTGCCGCCGAGCAGATACCCTCACCGTTTGAGTACGCCGACATTGTGACGACGACAACGCACAAGACACTGCGTGGTCCTCGTGCCGGTGTCATATTCTTCCGCAAGGGCGTCCGCTCGACCAAAGCCAATGGCGAGAAGGTCCTGTACGATCTGGAGGATCGCATCAATCAGGCTGTCTTCCCGGCGCTGCAGGGAGGACCGCATAACAATGCCATTGCTGGCATTGCCACTGCCTTCAAGCAGGCCAAGTCCCCGGAGTTCAAGACCTACCAGGCGCAGGTCATCAAGAACGCCAAGACATTGTGCAAGGGTCTCGTCGATTTGGGCTACAAGGTGGCCACCGGCGGCACCGATGTCCATCTCGTGCTGGTCGATGTACGCAACGCGGGTCTCACCGGCGCCAAGGCGGAGCTCATTCTCGAGGAGATTGGCATTGCCTGCAACAAGAACACTGTGCCCGGCGACAAGTCGGCGCTGAATCCTTCGGGCATTCGTTTGGGCACACCAGCACTGACCACCCGTGGTCTGCTGGAGAAGGACATCGAGCAGGTTGTCCGGTTTATCGATGCGGCGCTCAAGATTGCCGCCGAGGCTGTCAAGGCAGCGGGTAGTCCCAAAATGGTTGACTACGTCAGCGCGCTCAAGGAGAACGCGGCGATCAAGAAGAAGATCGAGGAGCTGCACGGCAATGTCATCAAATTCAGCACCACCTTCCCGCTGCCCGGTCAAAAGACGCTGTAGATTGCCTCTTGCCTTTTTACCTCTTTTTATATATTTTGTATTTACTCGAAAATTTGTTTCAAAATTCTCAGTAGATCTGTGGAATCCTCCGGGCATCTGAGCTATCCAAATTCATGTACTAATATTTTTGTAGTTATTAAAAGTAAAGGAAAGCAAACAGCTTTCCATAAATTTAAACATTTGTTTCAATTCTATTCGCTTTTTTTATTTTAGGAGATTTATAGGTTCAAGGGGTCCATTTTATTTAGGTACAACTGTAACTACAACTAGCATAAATTACGATTCTGATACTTATGATTGACTCTTACAACAGATCATTTCATAATCCTTTGATTTTACAACTACCAAATTTGCCTTATTTTGTGTTATTCGAGAAGTTCCAGAAATAGAGTATTCAAAAATTAATAATTCTAAATTCGTTAAAAATTTAAAAAAAAAATTTAATTTCAAGTTTAAAAATATTTAGTTGTTTCTTAGCTTATCTTAAAAATTATTCTTAGTTCTCTTGTATTTTTAGATGCAATTTTAGATAAAGACAAAGACTGAGAAATCGCTGTCTGAATTCGCGAGTGAATAAAATTGGGAACACAATCGTTAAGCAATTATTTGAGTAGTGCATATTTGGGAAGGTTAAAGTCTCTGCAGTAAATTTATAATAACATTACAACAGATTAAACAAATGTTTTTAAGACACAATGAATTCAACCTAATTTGAAAGTGTTGTTTTTGCTTTTTGTTTAAATTTAGCTAAAAAATTTAGCTAAAAAGCTACAAAATATTGGCAAATTGAACGTAAAACGTATGAAATAGGAAAATGAAACAAATCAATTATCAAATAAAAAATAACAAAATGGGAACAGGACTAACATCGAAATTAAGTGTTAAAAAATCAAAATTATTAATGAAATTGAAAACTCAAATTTTTCGTACAAAAGTGGGAACACTTCAAACATAGAAATTGTACATTGAGTTCACCTCAGTTTTAGCTTAACTACAAAAGTCTTAAATTAATTATACTACTGCAAATATAGGATACAAAATCATGCTTTGTAAACTTAAGACTGTACATTTTTAATTTTCCTAAAAAAGGCTCAATCTCTCTGCCTCGTCGGGTTTCAATTTAAGGAATGATCGGCAAACTCAATTTTGGTCAGTTCCTTGCTGAGTCGCGCATCGCGATGGAATCGCGAATTGTGAGTGGACAGTGACCACTTTGTCTTAAAGTTTTTCATGCAGATGAAGCACTCATGCTCCTTGCTCTGGATCTCCGAGTGCCTCGAGGCAATGTGCCGTCTCAGGGCATTCATGGACTGTAGACGACGCTTGCAGAAGCTACAGATCAAGGGCACAGCTATCGTGGGATTGTCCTCCACAGCGGCAACAGGTGCAGGACACGCTGCGGCATCAGCTGTAAATAAAAATAAATTTAATTTTATAATTTAACTATATATTGACTTGAATTCTTTGTTTGGAAATGAAAGATCAGACGTGAATTAAGCTGGAAATACGTATAGTTCTTGGCTTTTATTACGTGTATTTGATTTGATTTCATTTTGTAATCCTTTTCATTGCTTACAAACAAGGAGAAGATTATTCAAACATTTCTCTTACATTTCTTTATCAATTTTATTTATTTTTATATATGTACATATAGCATATTTGGTTCTCTGTTTGTTGGATTTATTCAGTTGCTGTTTACATTACACAATTATATTTTCGGGGAACACACAAATTGTAATGCTTTCTCAATTTGACTTAAAAAACATTTTCTGAAATACCCTTGCAATTGTTTTTAATTTCTCAGTTTTTCAACAGTTTCTTTTAGCGATATTCATGATAACTGAATTACAATAAGAATGATATTTTTTTTTTAAACTTTGTAAATAAAATATAAACTTCAATTTATTAAATTTAAGTAGCGACTGCAAGAGTATTTCAACTTCGGTTGAACCGATGACAGTTTGTTATTCAGTTTGCTGTACTTTAAGTTGTATCTTGTAGTACTATGTTTTATTGTTGATTGACATCAAAATTGTTGTAATCGATACGATATATATATCTATACATATACATATATATTATATAATACGTATGAGTTGTTCATTATCGAATTAGCCTTTCAATTAACTAAGTAAATATAATATATATATTATCTTTAGCATGTTGGGTGTTGGTTGTGTGTGAGAGATGTGTGGGAGACTATGTTTATAGATCCAACTATATATTTATATATAGCATTTGACATTGAAAAATATTTCAGAAAGAAAAAATATCAAATTGAATATGAACATTTTATATTGCGCTTAAATTAAAAGTTTTAGCATATACTAGCTAAATGTAGAGAGTTTTTGAAGAGGTTAATTCTTTTGGAAATGTGGGCGTGGCAAGTTTTTAAAACTATTTGAATAATATACAAATGTTTGCCTTTTATAGCTCAGCCTATATTTGAACAATTGCTGAATGCTTTTCGCAATTCGCTTGGCAGAACATATATTTCAATTTGTACAATTTGTGTGTGTAATGTGTGTGTACAGGGTGTGTTTACAGGGTGTGTGTGTGTTGAGCAAAATACATAAATACAAACATAAGCGACTGTAGCTTGGAACTGACGGCCTGCTCTGGCTTTGGCTCTAGCTCTAAAATGTTTAAATATTAACTAAACATAATTTTAATATATGCATACATATATATTTATGTAGGTATAGTGTATTTATTAGTAAATAGTTTATGTTTAAAGATTTAGTACTACGTAGTATGTACAATTCGTGATGTACGGGACGTACTTTCGCTAGCTAAATAACTAAAATACAATACATTTCATAAATTAAACAATATATATATATATGTTATGTTATTTCTCAATTTGTAAATTGAACAGATCCAATTTTAATGTATATATCTAGGCATATATATATATATAGATGACATGGCTTGGTCAACATGGGATACATCAACTCCACTGACTGATTGACTCTACTGACTGAAAATAGTATTTTCTTTTCTTTTCTGTTTTTTTGTTCGCTTACAAATTATAAACAATTGTTTATAGACACATGCACAACACACACATACACATATATAGATATATATGTATATAAGTCAATTTAGTTGTGTGTTTCAACACTTAAAAACATCAATTTTTCAAGCGTGATATAGTTTTTCTCATGTTTTGTATTGAAATTAAAAAAATTAGTTTAAAATAAATTTATGTGGCAATGTTTTTGCTAATGACAGTAAGAGTGTGTGTGTGTGTATGTGTGTGTTGTGTGTTTAATTTTAGTTTAGTTTTTCATTGCATTTGCAAACATCTTTAAAGTGCATTTTTATATTGGACGTAATGTTTTAGCTTGTTCTCCTTCATCAGCTTCTCCCTCTCGCTCTCGCTCGCTCACTGTCTCTGTCTTGCTTGTGTCTGTGTGTGCCGCTCGTTAGTGCCATCTCTCTTGCTCCACATCGTTGCGGGGAACTACCCGACTGAATTGGTTCAATTGACACCGTGCTGCACCTGAAAGATCGTCCATCAGTTCTCCGTCTTGATGGCGACCTTCTGCTCGTGGGAGATGCGTATGTGCTCGCGCAAGCTGTATTTGTTCTTGAAATTCTTATTGCAGAGCTCACATTTGCGCGGCGGCTGGGGCGTGTGTTGGGTGCGAATATGTCTCCAAAGATTCACCGTGGTAATAACCATTTTGCAAAACTGACATTCTGTCCATTTATTATTGGGTGAATCTAAAAATATACAGAAAAATTGGACAAATTATACAATTATCTCTGAGCTTTTCACATTACTACACAAAATTTTCTCTATACGATTTACTTTGTCCCATTTCTGTTTTTAATTTTTATTTTATTTTTTGGGCCATTTTTTCAATATTTATTTTTTTATATTTAATATATACTCTAAAGTAACAAACACGTTGGAGACATATTCGACGCCAAAAAAACACAATTAATAATAAATAAATAATTCAACAGGCAATGCAATAACTATACATAATTATAAGCTCAAACCAATCATTGGCAAATAACTGAAATTATAAATAACAAATCAATTGTAGAAATCAAATTCTAGCATAAATTATACACAATTTCTGTTTACAATTACACAATTATAAAATAGACATATATTTAATTTCAAACAAACTACATTAACAATTACTTGAATTAATTCAAAATAAAATTCGCATATAACAACAAAATGTTTGAAATTCTTTGAGGTTTCGTTCGCTTATTCTAAAATGACTATCAAAAATAATGTTTATTTAAATATTTTAAGGATCTTAGACTGATTATTTTTAATTTAAATTCGAAATTTATACATACAATTTTCTAATAAAGTTTACTATTTATAGTTTACGGATTTTAAGTTCGTATATTGTTTTAAAGCAGTGGTGGGCACGAAATCATCAACAACAACAACAACCCTATTAGAGTCTACCTAAATTTGGAGCAGCCGCTGCTCCCGGAGCCACTGCGTGCCCACCGCTGTTTTGAAAGCTTCAAAGTCAAAGAATCCCAATAACGTTAACAACAATTTAGGTGACTTAATTAAGACAGAGATGTACAATTTAAAATTCAAAAATTTTATGTTATAGTTTAACGTTTATAGAGTCGAGTTGAGGACTTAAGAATTCTGAAGCAAGAATTAAACTCAACAAAGTACAGTGAACCACTTATGCCTTGATGCATCATAAATTTGTCAAATTTGCGTATTGCAAAAATTTTTTTTCAAAAATATTTTTTATAATTGTTTGAAAAGTACAAAAAAAAACACTTTTTGTGTGAAAAGTAGGAAAAAGGTGTTAAAATCGTTATTTTGAGGATTTTCAAAAAATTATAAAAAATACTAGCAAAAATATTTTTGAAAAAAATTTTTTGCAGTCACTCTTAGAATTGTTTGAAAAATTTTTCTGCATCAAATATTTATTGGAAAAAATCGAGGAAAAAGATTGAAAAATAGACTTATTTAAAATTCAAAATTTTCGATGGGTACTTAATGAGTTAAAGAAATTTTTGTATCATTAAAACGGGATTTAATTGAATAAAAGATTAATATAATAAACCCGCATCAAAACACCTTTATTATACGCAAATTTCCCAAATTTATGCTGTATGAAGACATTAGTGGTTCACTGTATGTTAAATGATTCATTAAACAGACTTTTCTTAATTATTTGAGAATTCTGAGTTTTAAGGCATGGACAGCAAATGGGCAGCACTCACCATTGGTGCCACTGGCTTTATTATCCGTTTTCACCGGCGTCACAGAAACTGTCGTGGGGCCGCCACCCGTCGTCGCGGCGCCCGCCTCCTCCAGCACGGCCTGAGCGGTGGTTGTTGTCGTTGTCGCGCCACTCGCCGTGCCCAGCAAGCGTGCTGCAATTGACAAAATTCAAGTTTCAAGTTGTGTTAAATACAAAACGTAATTTCAATGATTTTTCGAGCTGTACAACTCACTCATTTCGATGGCAATTTCAGCATTATCGGGATCTGCTTGATATTTCTCCTCGATTTCAGACTCAGTTAGGATCTCGTATTCGGATGAGTATTGGGCCACAGTTTGTGCGGCACCTGTGGTGGCATCCTGTGACGTTTGTGGCGTGGCACCGTCCGACAGTCGATCGTCCACCTCACTGACTATGTAATCGGGTATATCCATTTTGACGGCACCTCGCAGAAAGGTCATCTCAGCAGCTGCAAGTACAGAAAGTTACAAATTGATTAATATACAAATTTAAAATTTTAAAAGACTCAGGGATTAAAACCCTAACCGTAACCTTTAACCGGTAAAAAACGATTGAAATTGAAAACCGTAACTGAAAGCGTAACCGAAAGAAAAATTTGCATTTAACCGAAACCTTAAAACCGAAACTCTGTAAACCGAAATAACCATTCAGTAACCGTTTCATTTATAATTTCGGTTTCGTTTCGGGTTAATTTCGGTTGGTCATACATCAACAAGAAAACAAATTATTTCACTTTTTTATTTTGATTTTAGTTTTCTTACGTTTAATTTTATATTTTTCTTTGTGAATAAGCGCAAATAAACTTAATTTGTTTAATGAAAAACTAAAATTGTTAAAATGTTACTAAGCTACATCAAACTGAAGAATATGTGAAATAAATGTGTGAATGAAACATTAGGAAAGTAATGCCTTTTTAATTATTATTATTAATATAATAAAATTTTTGGAAAAAACATTTTTTTCTGAACCGAAACCATACCGGTATTTTAAAACCGAAACATACAAAAACCGGTTCACCGTTACGAAACCTTTATTCAAAGATTTCTGCGTAACTAACCGATAACCGTAACTGCAAACCGATATTCGTGTCGGTTTTAAAAGCGACTTTCTTTTTAGATTCAATTAAATTGATTCCAAAAAGGATTCTATACTGCCAATTTTGGAATTTTTTTAAATTCGAAACGATATAAAGACGAAAACAGTTTCCCAGTACGTCAAAATTCAGCTCTCAAAAATGGGAGAAAATACGTCAAAATTTTGATCCGAAGCAAACAAATAACGAAACTCTGCAGGCAATAGACCTTTTTCAGAAGTGGTCACTTTCGCTCTGATTTTCTATCGTTGCCATAGTCGAATGCAGAAGTAGAGAGGGTTTTTAGCCAAGTTAGTTTAGTAAAAACTCAATTGAGGAACCGTCTAAATATAGAGACGTTTAATGCTATTTTGACAATAAGTACTGGACAAAGAAAACCGGACACCATAAAAGAGTGGTTTCTGGAGTTTTCTTAAAGTTTATATTTATTTGACCATAGGCAAAACGTAGGTGGCCTAGGGATTGTTTGAATGATACAAAACTTTCCTAAACCCATTGAGTACCGATTGAGATTTTCGAATTTGAAAAAAAATTCTACTTTCAAATATTTTTTCCTAGGGCGCAAACTAAAAAAATTGGGATGCAGAAATATTCTTTAAAATGCACTTTTTCCTCAAAAATATTTGAAAGACTTATTTTCAATCGGAATCAAACTTGTTGCCAATCGTAAAAATTTCCTGGCAAATACCTAAAGATGACAGGCATCATGGCAAAGAAAATACCGAGGATAAAATCATTGAAGATGCTTTAAAACTTTTAAATTAAAAAAAAAATAGGAAAAAAAAGTTGGGCCTGTTTTTCCGTTTTTTTAGTTCTTCAGCTTTTTTTCCCTGTTTTCCTTGGCCGTCTTGTCTTTTTTTTCGGAAAATTGTTCGGCATTACTGTTGTGCATACATACTTTTGACAATGGTCTGTTCGTCCTTGACGGCATAATCGACCGTTTCGGTGGTGTAGATGTTGTCATCGTCATCCGAGAATGTGATTTTACGCTTCTTCACGCTGTTGGCCGTTGGCAGCGATACGGTATTTGTGATCGTCAGGTGTTGCGCCTGCGCTGTCACCTGCTGCTGCTGTTGCTGTTGCTGTTGTTGTGGCTGTTGTTGTTGTTGTTGTTGTTGTGACGGTGCCGCCTGAACCTGAATGTGTTGTATCTGAGTGTTTTGTACATGATGATGCTGTTGTTGTTGCTGCTGCTGCTGTTGTTGTTGACTTTGTTGCACTTGCAGCTGAGCGGCGGCGACAGCAGCAACCTGCGTTTGAACCTGCGTTGCCGTTGCCTGCAACAGCGTGGCCGTTGGTATTTCAATAGTTTGTGTTGCACTCTGCGCCTGGCCGACACTTGCCACAGCAACCTGCTGCTGCTGCTGTTGCTGTTGTTGCTGGTGCTGTTGGTGTTGCTGATGTTGCTGTTGGTGTTGTTGCTGATGCTGCTGCTGCTGCTGCTGCTGCTCGTTGACGGCACGTATTGTGCTGGGTATCGTCTTGATGAGCTTATGTTCACTTATCAGCGGCGCCACCGGCAGCTGCGGCTTCTCCTTCTCCTCAGCGGTCAAACCTTGGACGGCAAGCAATTCCGCCGTTTGCAGAAACGATTGCAGCGCCTCTTGTTGCACATTCACCTCGCCCTACAAAATGAACAAATTATTGATTCAATAAAATAATGATTGATCATTGATTGCTCACTTACCTGATACATAAACTCGACTATCGAGTTGAGATCTTCGAATTTGATAAACTTAAATATAATGACCGGATGCGGATGTGGATTCTCTTTGAATATCTCTTTGAAATAGGATGAGCATGATGATAAGACCACCTTGTGGGCCTTGATCTTGCGACCATCCACACAGAGGCTGACATCCACAAAATCATCGTTTAGCCTGTGGTTATCCAATGAGTAGGTCAAATGCCGCAAATAATTGTTCCAGCGTAACGAATATTGCTGTGTGGTGGCCATCTCTCTCTCTCGCTCTCTCTCGCTCTCTCTCTCTTTCTACACAGTTATTGGTCAACTCTTTTACACAAAATCAACTGCGACTTTTTTTTGGGTTTAATCCAATTAACAGTGCTGCAGCTTTTGGTGGACAGCAAGCGCCACCTGCCCGCTGTTGTTGCAACCACCACCACCACCACCGCCACCACCTCCAACAACAACAACAAGAACAAGAACAACAATCAAAATGCTGTCGCAAATTTAGTTTGTTGCAATCGTTGCAAAATGTCTTATTAAGCTTCTTATATTATTTTCAATTTCATATTTCAATCGTTTGTGTTTGTTTGTGTTTCTTTTCCACTTTTGTTTTGTTTATTTTTTGCAAACTGTGTATTTTAGTTAATTGCGCAAACGACGCTCAATGCCCATTCCCCTTAATATTATTGTTATGCCACATTTATGCCTATTTTGCTTCTTCTCGCACTTATGCACACAATTTCAATTATATTGCACGCATTTTTTATTTATTTATTTTCGTTTTGTAGGTATTCATTAGATTTGTATCGAATCGTTCAGAATAAGTTCGATTGAACTGCGGAGAATGAATAAAAGCGTGAAGCAACCCTGTCAAAAGTCAGGGACGCTTGTCGATATGCAATTGCTGTTAAGACAAAGCCATAGGTGGTGTATTTTTGTTGCGCAAATTAGACGACAGGTGGCGCCGATGGATGTCGCACTGTTCTCACTCGCTTAATGTAATTTCAAATCTCCTGATATATTTTTAGTATGTTGGTGTACTCATTCTATTTTCAAAATCTCTGTACAGAATAATAATATTTTTTCGTCAACAGTATCGTAATCTCCAATACCGCCATCATTAACAATTATCCAGGTATATGGCAAAGCACACTGTTAACATAACAGCAATGGCAGCCATAACAGCGGCAATAACTGTTAACCTCCCAATTTTTGGAAACAAACTCACACCAGATGGCGCTAAATTGCCGTTAAATATTTGAATTAATTTTTAAAAGAAAACTTTATTAAACCATAGCCATTTATTAAACTAATATGACAAAAAAAAAAAACAAAAAAAAAACAGGAAATAGCTAAGGTTGTCGAGTCCACAGCCTAGGAAATGAAAGTGCGCATAACAAATCGATACATGAGACGCAGTAAAAATCCATAGACGACGGCCCGACACAAGTAATCCAGGACATAGAAGATCTTAATGCGCAGTCGGGCGCCGCTGCTGCTGATGGGACTCTCGTTCAGCAAGTACTCCTTGGCGCCACGTATGCCATTCTGAAAGAACTCCACATAATTGATGTTCGAGTTTTGCATGAATCCAAAAACGGCACTAAAATATTAAACAATATAAATGTGATTACGATTTAAGTGCGATTGATTCTTGTCTCACATTTCTTTGGGCGGCACAATATCGTGCAGTGCTCGAAAGTTATCATTCTGAAAGTGCCACTCGGTGACGGCAAACACTTGCAACGCTTGAAATGCTGCAAAGATGCGACGTTGCAACTTTAACAGGCTGTAAAATTGTTAGAATTTATGTTAGTTTGAATCGAAATAATTAAAGGGGATTCACACTTACAAGGGCTTTTCGTTGGACAAGCGCAGCAAGGTATCCACCACAATGGCCAACATAATGTGCATCGTTATAAACTGAAAGAAAAATACACTTTGAGCTATATAATTCCAAAAAATTTAGTTTTTTTAACTTATATCAAAACAAATTTTTAAAATGTGAAAAAAAAATTTAAAAAATATTTCAATAGTTGAACTTTTTTAATTTTATGAATGTACTTAAAAGCAATATCATATTTTGAAATTATTTTTAAACAAGTTTACCGAAAAGTCTTCAAAATGTTTTTAATAAAAAATTAAATTGCTAAAGATTGGCAAGATTAAATAAATTCCATTCGAAACTCACCCTTACGAAGTGCAGAACCGGACAGAGTGTTATGCTACCGCCTGGCAGCCAGAGCGTCTTCTCGAAGGGATTCTGCCTTATATATCGCTTGCCAATATCAATCACCTGTCCCATTGTGATGGGTGATATGTTCGCCGTAGCACAATTGATCACATCGATGGATTTGTCGGATTTGACGGGCGCCTTGATCAAATACCTGTAGGCGGAGATGATGAGACCGCGGACGACCACATCAACGGGCACGAAATCGGCAACGATGTAGGGATCACAGTTTTGGGAGCGCAAGATGCCGGTGCCACAGGCCACCAACATGCCAGTGGGACCATTAAAGTTATCCGCCCAGCCTGGCACGGGATCCTCCAGTGAAGAGATCACTGTATGTGTGTCAGGTGCAGTGTTAATGTTAAGTCAATGTTAATGTTATATTATCAGGAGTGCCACAGAAATCGCAGCGTTTTAGCGTTTTCGATAACCTTTTCGAACTAGGCTCAGGGTTGACACTTTCTCGGATTATATTATCCAGAGGTTTGATTAGCAACTTTTATTGCAGAACAATAAGATTTTAATTTTTTTTCCGGTTTTAATTTATATGTATTATTTATATACTATTTATATAATAAGTTAGGCTATGACGAGCCAAAGTTGTTTGATTTTTTAAAAATATTTTGTAATGAAAAAAAGCATTTCATAAGTTGAATATTTTTTTGTGCTATTTATATGACCACAGCTGTATATTATATATTTAATTATGGAACCACTTCAGTTTTCTTTAAATTAAACATTTAAAAATAGCTCTTTTGAGGTAAATCAAGTTTAACCAAAAAAAAAATCTTTAAATAATTGTGCAATTTGTGAAAACATTTGTCACGAAGTGTTGACAGACAAATGGCAGACAGTTGCTAGAGTTGAAGAGTAATTTTTATTTTCTCGCGCCAATTACTTTTAAATTTTTTTCAGCTAAATAAAATCAATTATTATATAAATAGATTAAATATTAAAAAACAAAACGGAAAAAAAATTAAAATCCTATTGCTCTGCAATAAAAAGTTGCTAAACAAATCCCTGGATAATATAATCTGAGAAGGTGTCAACCCTTAGCCTAGTTCGAAAAGGTTATTGAAAACGCTAAACGCTAAAACACTGCGATTTCTGTGACACCCCTGTATATTATTTGTTTTGGTAATGTCAATGTTAATGTAATTGGTTATGTTATTGGTAATGTTATTAATATGTAAATGATGATGTTAAATACTATACTTAAATAATCTACTAACCGATTGAGGGTCTGAATATGTAAATCGGCAGCTTATCCTTGTAATCGTTCGCCACATGCTCAGCGAGACTTTTGGTGAAGGTGTACGTATTGGGCTGGAAGTTGCCATACCTAAAAACCGATTACATTTTAAAACCGTTATTATTTTGGAAATGATATCGACAGTTACTTACTTGAGATTGTAGATGTTAAGGGTCTCCGCATCGTAGTTCTCGGCCAATTTGATGGTGGTGCGCCAGTCCGCATAGGGTGGATACAAGCGCTCCTCAACCTCGAGTTCCGTTGGATTCGAGTACGTCGTGGACACATGAACAAACGCCTTCAGTTTCTTCCAGTGTAACGCCAGCTTAATGAGCTCGTGCGTGCCTCGTGTATTCATCAAAATTGCCTCACGCAGCGGATCATCAAAACTGTCAAGATTGAAGATGAATTACAGTGACAAAGTTATTGAAAATATATTGAGGGGTGCCACTGTAGAAATCGCTAGTTAAATTAGAATTCCAGCTGCAAGCAAGAAAATAAAAGCCTTAATGGACAACTCTAGCAACTGTCTACAATTAGTGTGGAAACTCGTTCGTGATAAATGTTTTCACAAATTGTGACCAATAAGCAAAAGAATTTTGCGGTAAAACTTATATTACCTCATAACAGACAAATTTTTTGAACTGCTTCAATTTAAAGAAAACTCGTAAGTCTGGTTCGCGATATCAAATATTTAAAATACCTTAGCTTCAAATTCTGACAAAAAAAAAACTGTTTTGACATCGCTGACCCTGACTGCGAATAATCTTAAATCGAACTAGGTGGCAGCATCGGACGTCAGCGGATTTAGCGCTAGTTTATTTCGCGTAAAATCGATTCTGCCAAATTTACCTGTGGCACAGCGAACATGAAATTGAGGCTGAAATTCAAGCCGATAAGCGATTTCGGTGTGGCACCCCTGTTTAAAATTCTAGTTTAAAATTCTGATTTTATCAAAATTTTTTTTCAATTAAGTATGTATACTCAAGTTCACCACTTTTACTTTTAAAATTGATTATTTCCAAAATTCCCAACTTTTTTGCCTTTTTTAAGTTTTTTTTTTTGAGTGTACCTACCGCACCGAGGCAGCCGAGTGAAAAACGATGGTGACATTGCGTAAACGCTGCAGATCCGCCTCACTGATGCCCAGTCCGAGTTCCATGACATCGCCAGCAATGGGCACCACTTTCGAGAGTGTTTGTGGCTGCTCGGATCGCAGGCGATCGTAGAGCTTTGAGTTGAGCAGGGTCTCCACGCGAGTGTCGATCGGTACACCCTTTTTGGGACGCACCAGCACATAGATTTTGCCCAGTGTGGGACATGAGCGCAGTAGCTTCTCAATAAGCGCCTTACCAACGAAACCTGCAACCAAAACAGATGAAATAATTTCCATATTCCAGGGGGGAGGGATCAGCTTACCGGTGCCGCCAGTCACAAAGATCTCCTGATCCTTAAAAGCCTCCGAAATCAACATATTGATGTGTCCAGATCGCTGTCCAAATGCTCTCTAAACGTATTGAACACACTTTCATGCAAGAAGTGTGTGCAATCTACAGTCGCCAATATGGAAATTCGTTATTCCGATATTCCGATATTCGAAATCGTTTGATGTCATTGAAGGAAGGTTGATGTCAGGTTCAATTCACTGAATATTCAATAGAAAATCACTCGAAAAGTTCCAACGGAACAACCTTCGTACATAGTACCAGAATGTTACAATTATTTCCGAATTTATTATACCCTGTAAAATAGCGTGAGTAGAGTATATATTCAATTTCTTTCTTATTAATAAAATTCGGCAAATTAGAAGTTAGATAGAATATCTTCCTGTACGTCAAACTATAAACAATTCAACTCAAAAATTAAAAATTAATAAAAAAAAAAAATAATAATAACAATAAAATTTAAAAAAAAAATACGACAATTTTCGAAGCGATTAAAATTTACTACATTTTGAAATCTCCGGCTATCTGTGTACCAAATTTAGTGGATCTAGCTCTTTTAATCTCCGAGATCCAGGTGCTTTTACAGAATATCTGCCATCTCCCTGTAACATTCATAGCAACGAGTAGAATATACCCTTGTAAGTAATTTAGAAATTCTTTTCAGATAAATAAAAGATACTATTTACAGCAACTGACGTCACCCAGAATTTTAATTAGAATCATGTGTGTGTGTACTATCTGAATGAGTAATCGTAGTACTAACTAACTATAGGGTATATGTTAGTCAAGAAGGCGCAATTCGAAATCAACAATGTCGTCATTGTGTATATATTAGTGTATCTAGTATATTTATATATTGAGTATACATATATATTACATAAGCACTTACAGCTCAGAATAATACACTGGGTCATCAATTAAATTAGCCAAGCTACCAACAAATTATAAATTAATCGCTCAAGAATCGAGCCAAAGAAACTAAAAGCAGAGTTCAAGTTCTTTTAAAATTTTTTTTTTTATAAACTTTAAAAGTTACTTAAATTAAAAAAAAAAAATTGTATAGCCACAAATTGTTCATAGGGTTTCTTTTAGCGAATCTCTATACCAGCGGTGGGCACGCATGGGCTCCGGGAGCTAGCGTGCGGCTCCCAACATTTTTTCTGCCTATTCGGAGTCTGTACGAATGTAGAAAAATAATACTTAGAATTATAAGCTAGATTCTGACTAAAACTAAGCTAACAATAAAAAAAAGCTGAATCATAAGCAAGATTCCGACTGAAACGAAGCAAAAAATAAAAAAAATGTAAAAAAAATGTAAAAAAAAAACAAGCTATATTTAAATGCAATAAAACAAAAAATTATTAGGTTTTTATTTACATTAAATTAGTTAACAAATCATCGATATCATAATTTTCTTCCGCACTTAAATATTTATCGTTTTTTTTTTTTTTTTTTTTTGTGCAAGACACGTTTTCCATATCTGTGAAATTAAAAAACAAATAATTATGATTTAAGCAAACAAACCTTATGCTTCAAATTGCATTTAAAGATTTTAAGTCCATTTTATTGCGCAATTTAGTTTTTACAATTTTCATCCGACTGAAAACTCTATATAGTATGTACTTTAAAATAAGCTAGACTTATGGCTATTTACAAATTTTCTAAGCTATTCCATTTTCGAATATGCTAGATCTAGCCTGAAATAAGCTAATCTGACAACACTGCTAAGAATACCAAAACATGGAAACAAAAATTAGGAATAGAAAACTAGGAAGCATTTAATATGAAAATTATAATCAGGCAAACAAAATTCGAAATCATGTTATGAGGAAATAGAAATTAGGGATACAAATTTGGGAGTCAAAAATATAAAAAAAATATTTTGTTAAAAATTGTGCGATCCCCATTTTGGCTTCTTGTTATTCCTAAGAAAATATTCAGAACTCGTATTATTATTTTTAATTATCTTTATTCTTTTTTTTTCCTTTTTTTAAAAAAAGATATCATGCTTTAAATGTACATACACTGGCGCACATATTTATTGGCACAGCAAACATTTTGAGATTTGGGGGCCTCATTGTTCCCCTATCGTTAACATATTGGTATCAATGGAAAGGTCACTTAAATTCCGTTTGAATGATATAAAACTTTTCTTAACCCATTAAGTACCCTTCGAAAATTTCGAATATATGTAAAAGTCAATTTTCGAAACTTTTTTCCTCGATTTTTTACCAAAAATTTTTTGATGCAAAAAAATTCTTTAAACAATTTAAGGAGTGACTGCAAAAAAAACTTTTCAAAAATATTTTTGCTAGTATTTTTTATAATTTTTTTAAAATTGCTAAAAAGGCACTTTTTGTGTAAAAAGTAGGAAAAAGGGGTTAAAATGGTCATTTTTAGGATTTTCAAAAAATTATAAAAAATACTAGCGAAGAGATATTTGAAAAAATTTTTTTGCAGTTACTATTTAAATTGTTTAAAGAAACTTTCTGCATCCCAATATTTTTTTTAATAAATCGAGAAAAAAAGTTGAAAAAGTTGACGTTTACAAATATTCGAAAATTTCAATGGGTACTCAATGGGTTAAGAAAAGTTCTACATCATTCGAAAGGAATTCAAAAGACCTTTCCATTGATACCAAACTTTTCATGAAGTAAGCTCACAATTTGGCTAGAACTAACTTTAAAGGGTGCCAAAATACTTTTGGCCACCGCTGTAGGAAGCATTTAATGTGGAAATTATAATCAAGTAAACAGCATTCGAAATAATGTTGAGTCAAAAATTAAAAAAAAAAATATTTTGTTCAAAAAAGTGCGATTCCCATTTTGGCTTCTTAAATTTATTTTTTTTTGTTTTTGTTATTCCTAAAAAAAAATTCAGAACTCGTATTAGGTACCCTTTTAGCATATAATTATTTTTAATTATTTTTATTCTTTATTTACCTTTTTAAAAAAAAGCTATTATGCTTTTAAATGCATGTAAATGGTTCGATAGTAAGCTTTAATTACCGTTAAGAGATGCAGCAGCTGGAAAAGAGATGCACAGATTGGGAAAGTAACAGAACCATCTTGTTCATTCCAACATGGAACCAAGAAAGTGTAAAACGAATCTGGCACAATGGTAATTTATAATCCATTTTCAAAAGCAAAGCTTCATCAAAAAGTAAAAAACTAACCAAAAAACTAAAAAAAAGCCAAAACTATGTTAACAATTTGTGGTAGCGTTAGGAACGGCACTTTAATCGCAGCGATGGGTCGCTTGGTCATTTGCTTTTTATGAATGAATGGAATGGTCCACATTGAAAGTTTAAGGTCATTAGCATGTAAAGATGTGTGTGTGTGTGTGTGTGTGTATATAAAAAACGGCCGGCAACTGCATTGGCAGACGGATAAAGAGAGAGAGTGAGAGATATGTAAAACTTATTTAGAGCGAGCTTAAACCAGCTGCAAGCGTGTTCTTGTTGTTGCCAGAGCGACGAAAGCTCCAAAAAGTTCGCTGACCTCAAGAATTCGAGAACGGTTTTTTTTTTGCTTGTCCAGAGTAATGGGGAATACATAATGCTTGAGGTATTTTTTTTTTGCATTTCACATTTTAATTAACATTTTACGGCGTAAGCTTATACGCATGCAATTAGAAGTGTGTACAAATACGAAAACGAAAAATTATATAAATACGAATTACAAATTTCAACTTATATCGTTAATTTCGACGAGTTGCAGTCGACGACGAGAGAGCGCTTTAATGCCATTGGCTGCATGCAGCCACTCTTCACCACTCTCCCACACCCTCGCTCCTTTCCAAGCGCATGTGTGTCCATATGTGTGAGTGTGTGTGTGTGCGTTTATATAAGTGTATTTGCCGGCCGGCAAATGCAGCATACAAAAGAATAGTTAGAATGAGCGAAAAGTTGGGCAAAGTCGGAGGAGAGCAGCTGTGGTGTTGTTGGGTGGTAGTTAGCGTTATCAGTAAAGAGAGAGAGAGAGGCGGGCGTATGAGCAGACAGAGAAGGAATAGAAAACAGAGTTTGGTTAAGTTTTTTTCTTTCATCATATTTTTGTTTCACTTTGTTGTTTATAATTACATCATAATTAAAAAATAATACATAAGGTTGCGTTTGAAATTTTACAAAACTTGATGTTCTTGTTGTGTTTTGCATATGGTGTTGTTGTTGTCTTTTGTTTGCTTTTCTTTCATTTTTGGGGAAATATTTTTTGTTTTTTGGATGTTGTTGTTGTCATGCCGGGAGTGTGTTCGCATGTGTGTGTGTGTTTGTTGTGGAATGGCAGAGAGAGAATATGTTCTTCTAGTTGTTGTTGTTTTCAATTTAGTTGTTATATTAAAAGGTATATAAAAAAAACAAAAAAAAAATTATTATGCATTTATATCATATCTCATGTGAAATAAATTAAATTAATGCTAGAACACAACATGACGACGACGACGATGATGATGTGATAACATTGCGCAGCTCTTGTTTCCAGTTGTTGTTGCTTTTGCCACTCCACTTGCTCCCGTTGGAAAGCTGTTTCCAGCTTAGAAGCACTTGCGATGGACAATGGATGGGCCAGACTCATCGTATTCCTGCTTGGAGATCCACATCTGCTGGAAGGTGGAGAGGGAAGCGAGAATGGAGCCACCGATCCATACGGAGTATTTGCGCTCTGGCGGGGCAATGATCTTGATCTTCATGGTCGACGGGGCCAGCGCGGTGATCTCCTTCTGCATGCGATCAGCGATGCCTGGGTACATGGTGGTACCACCAGACAGCACTGTGTTGGCATACAGATCCTTACGGATATCGACATCGCACTTCATGATCGAATTGTAGGTGGTCTCATGGATGCCGCACGCCTCCATTCCCAAGAACGAGGGCTGGAACAGAGCCTCGGGGCAGCGGAAACGCTCGTTGCCAATGGTGATGACCTGTCCGTCGGGCAGCTCATAGGACTTCTCCAGCGATGAGCTGGACGCAGCGGTGGCCATCTCCTGCTCGAAATCGAGAGCCACATAGCAGAGCTTCTCCTTGATGTCACGGACAATCTCACGCTCGGCCGTGGTGGTGAACGAGTAACCGCGCTCCGTCAGGATCTTCATCAGGTAATCGGTCAGATCGCGACCGGCCAAATCCAGACGCAGAATGGCGTGGGGCAGGGCATAACCCTCATAGATGGGCACAGTGTGGGAGACACCATCGCCGGAATCCAAAACGATACCGGTGGTACGACCAGAGGCGTACAGGGACAGCACCGCCTGGATGGCCACGTACATGGCGGGTGTGTTGAATGTCTCGAACATGATCTGTGTCATCTTCTCGCGATTGGCCTTGGGGTTCAATGGCGCCTCGGTCAGCAGAACGGGGTGCTCCTCGGGCGCCACACGCAGCTCATTGTAGAAGGTGTGATGCCAGATCTTCTCCATATCATCCCAGTTGGTCACAATGCCGTGCTCAATGGGGTACTTCAGGGTGAGAATACCACGTTTGCTCTGCGCCTCATCACCCACATACGAGTCCTTCTGGCCCATGCCGACCATCACGCCCTGATGACGTGGACGGCCCACAATCGATGGGAAGACGGCGCGGGGCGCATCGTCGCCGGCAAAGCCAGCCTTGCACATGCCGGAGCCATTGTCGACAACCAATGCAGCAACTTCTTCGTCACACATTTTGTAAGCTGCAAGAGAACAAGCGAAAAAAAAGAACACGAAAAGAATTAACAAAATGGCCACCAAGTCTAAGAGAGTATTCACTCTCTCTCTCTCTCAATTCTCATTCTATATGTGAATTCAAGTATGTATCAGCGTTGCCAAAATTAGTCCGTTAAAAAAAGCCAGATTTTAATAGTCAAATTTTAAAGAAATAATAAAAATTATGGTACTGCTCTTTTTTAGCACTTTTATTTTATTTCTGAATTAGAATGGAGAGGCAGAAATAAAATAAAATGCTAAAAAAAACAACAGTAAATATTTTTATATTATTTCATCAAAATTTGCTTATCTATCCGAAAAATTGGTCAAATCTATCCGAAAAAAAGGCCAAATTGGCATCACTGTCTATATGATTTCAAGTATGTATGTATGTATATTCTCTCTTTTACATGCAGAGGCAACACCCTGCACATAAAAAAAAAAAAAAAAAAAACTTCACAAAAGCTTAAGAGCTTCACTTAGAATACCGGTGCAAAGCAAGTGTCCAAAGGAGAGCACACACTCTCCTGTTCTTCATTTTCTTTGCTTATATGTGTGTATGTATACGTAGCATTAATATGGCGACCACTTGCACGAAAAATGAAAAAAAAAATTCACTACTTAAGCCGGCAACTACGATTGAAATTCTGTATGCAATGCAATTAATGCTTTCTTTACCTTATTTGTTTTATTTAACAAACGACGAAAATTTAATTAAAAACTGAATTGAATCAATTACAATTCAAGTTGAAAACTACACTTGGTATTTGTTGGTAGGAGGCGACGAGGCGATAGAGTCACTGAAATGCAACCGCACCGATTGACTGCCGAAAGAGGAATGAACAAACTAACGAACAAGCGACCGAATGCCAGTTAACAGCTATTTCAAGCGCTGCCCGCAGACGACGTCGCCGTCGCTGTCGTCGTCGTCGTTATCGTCGTCTTCGTTGCGAGCGCAGCTGCGCTGCTCTGCCGGCTCGCTCGCACATTGTGTATTGTGGCGCATGCGTGCGACAGAGAGCGCATGATACAGCACGCTTGGGTAGCCAACTTTTGTGACCATATATGGTCATGTTTCGAAGCGAATTGTTGACGGAGAGGTAGAAATGTCGCCGCTTTCGCTCTCTCACGCGACGGCAACGGCAACGGCAACGTTGACGGCAGCGACGACTGGGGCTGAGCGCGGTGACTGACTATGCCGAAGGTTTTCTCCATTTTTGCGCGGCTCATTAAAAACCGGCATTTTTGCATTCAAGAAAGACCAAATAACTTCAATGACGTGATTCTTTGACTATTTCTGGCTAAGTTTGTCTACGTCACCGTGGGCAGATGCCATAAAATACAAATAGACATATAGACATTCAAAACATACATATGTACATACATAGACATGTACATATGTATGTAAGTTTGCGATGCTACGAATTTGGCAGTTACTTTTTTTGAATTGCTCTCTATGAAAGTTAATTGAAGCGTGGGAAAAATAGAAAGTGTTTGCAAAATTGAATTGCAAATGTCCGCAAAACGCAGCTCAAAATAACTGTCGCCAGTTCTTCTTCATCATCATCATCATGAGTTGGAAACTCCCAGCAAGAGATCTTCACATACAGTTTGTCAAATAATTGTTTTCGAAAGCAACAACAAATTTACATTTTCTAAATTTTATAACAAAAAATTATATTAATATCCGTTGAACTTAAATATTTAAAAAAATAAACAAATATCAATATAACTTTTGCTTAGTCCAAACAATTACTTGACATACTGTATATGTATTTATCTTGAAATCTTTTTCTAGCTTCGAATTCTTACGAAATGAGCTTTATATCTTATCGATCCACAAATTCAGTGATAAGATAAACGTTGAAGGGAATTTTTCACTGGCGTCAGCATGTGACTTAAGTTTTAGAATTGATTGCAAATCAATTTTGTATTTTTTTATTATTTTTTTGTTCATCAAGAATGTCTTTGATTCATTTCGTTATCACATATTCCACATGCACTTGATAAAAAAAATTGTTGAAAAAAAATTATGCTCTTCACTATTTGTTGTAAGCTTCTTAGGCGTTTTGTTGAAGTTTTCAAAGTTCGATATATCTACAGATATTTTGCTTTGATTTTGGTTTTGTTGATTTTTGGTTTTTTAGTTTTGGACTGTTGTTGTAGATGAAAATACTTACATTTGGTCTGTTTTGTTTAAAATTAATTAAATAAATATAAATTAAGTCTTTCGGTTTTGTGTCTTTTGTTTAGACGACGCAGCTAGTTGCTTTTTATCGGTTTTGTGTCGGGAGGGATATCCACACAGCACAAGAACTCAAACTGTAATGACATGAAAACTGGTCGCTGTTTGCCGTTTTATAAAGCCAGTGTTCATCATGTTCGTCCCAACCGGCAACGTAACTTAGCGCCTTATCAGCGCCACTTACACACTTCTCCAGCCTTGCTAGCGTTTTACCATATATGGTATGAATTCGGTATTACCCCGTTGTAGCTCACTGTATGTGTGTGCTTTTCGAGTGTCTGTGTGCCTGTGTGCTCGTGGTGTGTGTGCATGCATGTGAAAATATATTCCACACAGTGTTCGTCTGTGTATGCTACTCGCATAGAGTATTTTTCAGCATAATCCCCTGATACGGACGTCGCGTCGCGTCGCCTCGGGTGTGACTGTTTTTCAGGTTGCGTCACTATATCAATATCGTACATATAAACAAAGTACTATTACTAAAAATGAGAACTTTAACTTACACAATAATTCCATGCCTTCTCATATGAATCATTACATTTTTATAGCTATTTCATGGAAATTATTATAACGAGTATTCCTATTCATCGCTCGTTAAATATTCAGAACAACAATAACTTGAATGATTTTAGAATATTTCTATTGGAATTCAACACTTGTACCAGTATAACTAAGCAAAATTTGTTAAATAAATATATAAAAAGTTAACACAATTTAATCAATTCACATAATTATGCACAAAACAGTTTGTATGTTATCTTTTGTTTTGGTTTTACCCTTGTTTAATTGTGTTGAAGACTTACTACAAGAAATTGTTGTTAATAATATTTTTAATAGATTTCTAAGCCCTAAAAAAGTTGGATGTGATCCACAAATACTTGGAGATATTGTCAGAGTTTCGAAATTAGGCTAAAATGTCATCTAATTCTTAATTTATTGGTATACTTTTCACAGTAAATAAATTAATATTTTAGTCCAGTTTTATTAAACTTAAACATTAATATGATTTAAGTCAATAAATCGCAAATCGTAACAAATAGTTAAAGTGGTATTTTTTTCGAATTTTAATTTGCCAATGTGAACTTTAACAAAAATACAAAATATGTCATATTCACAGGCCAAAAGTGTAGAGTATTCAGAAATTGTCATAATTTTAAACTTTTAAGCTCGGTTTGTAGCAATAACGGCGCCAGGCCAAACAGCTGCCAGTCGATGCGTCAACTACGCGTTTGCGCAAAAGAGATAGCGGTATCAACACTCGTACACTCACACTCAGGCACAGACACATGCATATGTATCTATGTACATACATGCATACACACTCTCTCAATTACGCTCATTCACTTGCTGCGCTCTGCGAAATGCTGACTCAATTCGGCTCAGTTGCGCAGGGGTTTGTTTTTATTTGGCTTTTGAAACGTATTTTTAAACTTGTGATATAGCATGGAATGCTAAAATATTGATATGGATTTTATCATTGTTATATTCTTAGTCATTGGTGCCATGCATAATCAACATTGTAGTGCAAAACAGGCCTTGGCAATGCAGATCTAAAGGCGCTCTCTGGCGCTCTGAAGGCGCTTTAAAAGTGAAAGAGTACAGTGCGAGTGGTTGCGAAGCTTCGGAGAGGGGAAAGTTGCACACAAGCGTGCAGCGAGCATACATCTGTGTATGAAAGTCTATGTATATGTGTGCATCTGATTGTGTTTTTGTAACGGCAATTCGCTCATATATACATACATGGCAAACGAACGCATTCCATAGGCAATCGTGATTTTTAGTATTGCCGGTTGACTAATCTTTGTTTAAACAATTGCCTATTTTGATGCACAAATAGCTAGCAAATAAACAAATATCAATAGCGGCCGCATAAGTATGCATGCATACATACATATATGTACATACAACATAAATACATGCATACACTTACAACGATAGCAGCGAGCATCAACATCGCATACAAAAAGACAGAGCGCAAGCAATGGTGAGTGAGAGAGAGAGAGAGCGAGAGAGGCTTACGCAGGCGTGCGCTTTCGCAGCGCAGCATAAAAAGAAAACAACAAAAACTGACACACAAACACCACACACACACACTTAACGAAATATGTATGTATGCTTGGCCACTGTCCAAAGGAGTGGCAGAGTGACGTTGCTCTTGTGCCAGCCCCAACTTTATTGGATCGTATTGCATTTGTATATGTGTGCTTGTATGTATTTTGTATCTTTGTATATTTGCAGTTACTCGGCTTTGTTTGTACAGTACATAAGAAGAAATCGAATTGGCTTGATTGTTAGCAACAATTCATGGAATTGTTTAATGCAAACGCTCAAGTTGAAATGGGAGCTGCTGTTTGTAGCCTTGTTTTGTTTTTTCAGTTCTATATTTTTATTTTTTTTCCAGCAAAATTGAAATAATTCTCATGGTGTTAACTGCTATTCGCAAACGTCAGCATTTCGCATTCCATTCTGCCTGCTCTTCTTCTTCTTAGCTCTCTTTGCCTCGTTGTTCAGCATGGTAAAATAGACATTATGTGTAATACATACATATGTACATATATATTTATGTGTGTATTTATGCATACATTTGTGTGCATGAATGTTTTTCTCAATGCTTTTCTGCCTTGTTTGATTCTCTGCAAATGTGTAACACATTTGTGGAACACATGTCTGATCTGTGTATCTTGTGTATCTTAAAGCGAGCTTGTCTCACTCTCTTATACCCTGAAAGAGAGCATTTCAACTTTTGTTACGATATGCTTAATGATACCATTAAGTACATACAGTTAGTCAAGTAACTGCTTGGACATGTAAAAATAAAATATTGCATATTAAATTTTAGATTTTTATTTTATGATCCTAGAAACATTTTAAAATTAATATTTTTAAAAATAAGGAATTTTACAGAACTTGTATATTTATATTATTTATTATTTTATTTTTATTTACTTCGGATCTGTAAGGGTGTCAAGTCTTCGGTGTGCCGAATCATTTATTTGCTTTGCAGAACTTGATTAATTTGTTTACTATTTTTACTGTTTTAACGATGTGAATTAAGATCGCAGCAATTATCAGTTAACTGTAATAAAAGCTTAATTTTTTTGGCACGCCTTTGCCTTGCCAATCATCACGAAATGTTGCGTATCTACATATGTACATAAAAACATAAATACATATGTACATACATATGTATGTAGATCGATTAAACAAAGCTTGATAAAAGCAAAGAGAGGCATTCACATACACATACACACACACACACTAACATACAGATGCGCTGCGACCTTGTCAGGAGTAAGCCAAGAGGTTGGGGGGGATAGCGGGGGCAAGAGACGCTTAAATGTACACACAACTGCTTTTATTGAAACTAGAAATAATTAAATAGCCAAAAACGGCGCATTGACGTTGCTGATGACTTTGAAACCGCTATGTGTTGACGAAAACATTAACAACAACAACAACAACAATAAACAGCAATGGCAGCAAAAAAACAAAAACAAACTAAAATAAAACAAAAACAAAAGACAGTCAAAACAACTACAACAAGAGCCATGATCAACGACCTTTCTCCAAAAGTTCGTAGCTCGTCACGTTTTCTACACACTCACACACGCAAATGCTAAGTGGAGACAGAGACAAAGATAGACCCATAGACAGTTACAAGCTCAGCCACTTGCTGTACTCGTCAGCTGCACCAACAACAACAACCACTGCTCTCTTATGTGTGTGTGTAAACGCATACACGCAGAGAACTTTGTAACCATAAAGAGCGAACGATGTAGCCAAAGCTTAGACTCAAAAGCCTCGAGTCGGAGTCGGAGTCAAAGCCAAAGTCATAGCCAAAGCCAAAGCCAAAGCCATTGTCAAGGTCATTGAATGAGAAAATTTTTACAATTTTCGCAATTAATTGGGCATTTAACGTGCGTATTTGTATTTGGCATTAACATATTTACACACATTCATGCACACTGCGAATTCCCCTCTCACTCTCTCTTTGGCGCTCTCTTCAATCCACCATGCTAAATTGCATTTGCAGTCGCTTTGCCGCATTTAGTTAAACGAAAAAGTTGCACATTTTCACTACAACTTTTTGAGCGATGCATCGAACCAGTTTAAGCATGATAATAAGACACCGAAATCTCATTAATTATTTACCTAATTAGATTGTCATTGACTCTCGTAACTGGGCCAGTTATTTAAGAGTCCAGTTCATTTGAGCTGGTTCTTTAAGGATAAACCAAAGGTCAGTTCGATATATAAAGTTGTGGATCATAAGTTAACATTTGTATGGAATGTGGACTCTATTGATTTGACTCTGCTTACAGTACAGGGTATTTTAGAGTGGCCACCTCGGAGTTTGCTGCGTGTGTAGCATATGATATTAAATACCATAAATACCATCACGATAATATTAAATACAAAGCACTAAAATTCCAAAATGCTGTTAATTGTGATCGCCTAATTACCGCTGTTTACTTCAAATATTTGAAAAGCAGTCTCACTTCAAATGCGAGCGTGCAGTTATTAGAGATGAGCAAAGCTTTGATTTATCGATAACAGTTAAAAACGTTTTTATTTTTTTTATTAAGGGATAAGTTAAATGGCAAATCATATGTATATAACTTATCGATATTGAATTGTCAAAATTTTAGAATTACTTTCCAAGAGCTTTTATTATTGGTGTCATCTCTAATTGATCAGCTCAATCATTGCGTGAGGCAACAACAACAACAACGACGATGAAGAAGAAACAGAGGTAAGAGAATTTGAAAAGTCTTTGGAAAAGTGAAAAATGAATTATATTGTTGCGGGGCGCAATTTTTCACAATTTCACTTTAATGCCAATGTACGACTATATTAGTGCGTGCCTCATGCATTTGTCTCTCTAAAAACCCAAACCGAACACCCCTTCCCCTATTCCCCCAATCCACCCGCTCCTTTCAGACTGCCTCAACTAACTGCGTGTCCGTCCATTTCGTTTTCTGTGGGTGCGCATTTCACATGATGAAAAATGGTGAGCTACAGCAAAATAATTAGCCAGCCAAACTTTTGTGGTCGATAGCAGCAGCAGCAGCGACGCATCAAAGCATCAAATTTGTTGCCTGGGAGTGGGTGAAATGGTCGGGGAAGAAAGACCGAAGAGAGAGCGAGATAGTGTGAGATAACCCAGCAAACATATTGTTGATCTGCTTATCGATTGTAGTAGGCGTATATTACAATACATTTTTAAAACAGGTTGATCAATTTATTTATGTACCTTTAATTCATCAATTTGTGTTAGTTTGATTGCAAACATTTTGAGTATATAAATAAAATACATATAATTTATAATAATTATCTGTTATTAAAGTTATAATTAAACTATTAATTTCCATATTAAAGCAAGTATCATGCTTATATTTGAATGATGCTGCATTTGTTGGCTGGGCATCGAAATCGAAATTTCATTGAGTCACTCAGTCGTTGTGGACTGGATGTTGTGGATATTGTGGATATCATGGATGGTGTGGGGGGTATTACAGTGGCTTGCCATTTCTTTTGCTAACTGGTCGCTGCAGTAACCGCAGCTGAAGGTGTTACAACAATTGTACGTGCTATGTGTACATATGTGTGTGTAGACCGTAGACAGTCTGAGGCAATTTTTTCTCTTTTCTTGCATTTTTTTTTTTAATATTTACTTTTTTTGTATTTTGTTTATTGCGGCGTCAGAGACGGCGTCGGCGAGACTCTGACGGTGTCTGGCTGGTTTTTCTTCTTCTCCTTCGTCTCTCGTATTATTTTTGTTGCTGGGCAACGTTGCATTTGATTTGAGCTTTGTGGTTGACAGTAAATCTTTGCAAAAAGTTTAAAAGGCAACATATTAACAGAATAAATGTTGCCAGATTCGAAATATTAAAGTAGCAGATTTTAGTTGTGATATCACAATGAATTGATAACTTTCCAGCTTCCAACTTTCCAAGTAATAGTTTGAACAAAATCATAAATTTACTATTGTCAATGTATCTTTTAATTTTTTTTTTTTTTTTTTTAGCAATTTTCTCAAGAAAAGGCAAAATAAAATATGTGAATATTTTTTGTCAAAGCAATTACTTGACACACTGTACATAAATATAGGATTATTTAAAATAAATTACATTATAGGCCGAATTTAGTAGCTGATATCATAATAAATTTCTTATATAGGATAGACTAGTTTTAAATAGAACACCCCACACACACACACAGATACAGATGTACACACATATGTATACATTAGGGTGTCCTTCTATTTGGTCAAAGTCAATATTTTTAAACGCATACGGGCTAGTTCTGTTCATTAGGTCCTAAAGCACTCAGAAATAAATTTTACCTTAATCGGAGTATGATAACCCGTGCCGACTTGGATCGGAAAATTTAAACATTATATGGGACAAAAAAAAATTTTTTTATTTTTTTAATTTTTTTTTTTTTATTTTGTTCATTAGGTCCTAAAGAACCCAAAACCAAGTTTTCACCTTAATCGGAGTACGATAACCCATTCAAATTTGCATCGAAACATGAAAAATCATCGAAAAATTTATAATCAGTGTTAAAATACTGTTTTTTCATGTTTCGATGCAAATTTGAATGGGTTATCGTACTCCGATTAGGTGAAAACTTGGTTTTGGGTTCTTTAGGACCTAATGAACAAAATAAAAAAAAAATTAAAAAAATAAAAAAAATTTTTTTTGTCCCATATAATGTTTAAATTTTCCGATCCAAGTCGGCACGGGTTATCATACTCCGATTAGGTAAAAATTTATTTCTGAGTGCTAGGACCTAATGAACAGAACTAGCCCGTATGCGTTTAAAATATGGACTTTGACCAAATAAGGGACACCCTAGTATACATATATGTTTGTATGTGTTTACTACGACGCTAGTGTTGCATTTATATATGGCCAAAGCAACATATTTGCATGGTGAAGTAACTGTGACACAACAACAACCAAACAGCTTAAACTATAAACTGAAACACAGTAAATACCCGCTAAATGCTCCATTCTATTTGTGATTATTTAATATGATTTATTTTGTATGATTGTCATTAATTGCTGGCTGTGTGTTAAAGCCAACAGATGGCGTCACTGTGCAATCGGTGGATTGTGGATTGTCCATTTGCAGCTTTCGTTTCGTTCCACATGCAGCGAGTCTTCACTTTAGCAGCGTATCTAAAGAAGGCCGTAGTCGCAAGAATGTGGGTTGCAAAAACAAAACCTTAAGTGGTTTTTAATGAAAATGAGTGACGCTTTGCGTGTGTATGTGTGTTATACTTATGTATGTATGTATGTATGTTGCGCGTACTGATATATTCGTAAGTGTACAGCGTCTGCCACCCACACACACACACGCACACAGACATAACGCCACACGCTCTCATTCCCATTCCCAGTCGTTTGGCTCTGTTCTCATTCCAGGTGCTTTTTGGGTGAAGCTTTTCGCAGGGTTTGTCCCGTTACGGTTCACTGCCATCAGCTGGGCGTGTGTGTGTGTGTGTGCGTGTGAACAACATCAATTAAACAAGCAACAGACAACAACAACAGCTACAACAATTCAAACAAAGTTGGCATTTCTTGTGCCATTTTTTTTAAACATTTTTTTTTATTCTTTTTATGCAGCCAGCAATTACACAAATTGGAAAACGCACGTGAGTCTACATAAAGTTTGTATGTATGTGTGTGTGTGGGTGTGGATTCTAATGAGCGTGACAACAACAAAGTTAAAGGTGCGTGCTACAGGAGCAGCGATGGTCGGTCACACCCAAAACACGAAGCGCATTGCGTGGAAGGCATCGCCCTCTATCGTAATTCGTCACCAACTCCGCAGGCTCTTTCCACGATTCCACAAAAGCGATTACGATGGCGAGAGAGCGAGATGAATATGTACATATGTATGTATGTTTTGAGTGATCATAAAGCTCTCCCTTGTTCTCAGGCTCTCTCCAATCAACGGATACGGCGCTGATCTGCAACGGAAATGGAATGTTATTATCTGGTGTGTCCAAAAAAACAACACAAGATACGTTAATATCAATTTTAGTATCACTTACATTCTGTTGATATGGCAGCACTTGAAATATTATTGGTAGCTCTTGTTCTTGTTGCTGTTATCATCATGCCTATGTTATAAATATGTGAGTAAGTGTTCACATTACAATTGCCAAACAGCCTATAAATAAAGAAAATATTTTAGCGATTAACAATGCCACTGATAAACGATTTATTTTATTTTCACAGCAACTAAATAAATACATAAATAAAATAAATGTGCATTTTATTCATAAGTATTCTCAGATAAGTGATAAAAGTGACAAAACTCAGCAATGACTCAACTGTCTGCCTTGTGGGCGTGTGGATGT
Source organism: Drosophila recens (assembly GCA_037043495.1). Lineage (NCBI taxonomy): Eukaryota > Metazoa > Arthropoda > Insecta > Diptera > Drosophilidae > Drosophila > Drosophila recens. Next base: position 53,870 of record JBAMBJ010003935.1, read on the forward strand.
TGTTGTTGGTGCGAGAGGTGAGCAGCGGTTGAGTGCACTGGAATGCCTTAAGGCTACTTCGAAGAGAGCGAATCGTGCTTATCATTGGAATTAGATATTGGCCATGGGAGCACAGTGCGCGCTCAATGAGTCATTTTTTTCGTCCCACACGGACGTGGACAACAAGCTCGCCTTACACACACACATACAGACACACACACACATATCACTGGGGCGGACTGAGGGTCGCTGTGAAACATGACGCGGCAGCTTAATTCCATGTTATTGAAAATGATTCATCCGCCTGAAATGAAAAGTACAAAATTCATTTAATTTATTTGCATATGAAATGTCGAAAGCAGCGCAAAACAACAACAATAACAAAATCTCAGAAAAAAAAATCAAATCAAATCGCAGCGACGTCAACTAATGAAGATGAAGCGTATACAAAAACAAGCTTCTTATTTTTTTTACAATAGCAGCGCAAACTAGGTGAACGGTAAACAAAATAAATGCGCTCAACGTAAAAACAAATACATACATATGTCAATAATTGTGCATATTTAACATACAAACACATTAACGCTAAGCGTGTGAGTGTGAGTGAAATGGCAAGTGCAGCGTTCGCTCGATCGCTCACTCACTCACAGTCAAAGCTTTGAGCTAAAGCGTTCCCGTTGCCCGACAGCTGCTGCGCAGTCGCAGTCGCAGCCGCCGCCACCTGTAGCCGTAATAACAACAACAACAACAACAACAACAACAACAACAACAACAATGCTGGCCGCTAACGACGGCGACGTCTTCGTCTCCCATTGTTGACAGTTACGTTTGAAATGTTAAGAAAAACAGAAGTCAAAGCGGCATAAAATCCGATAAACTTGTTTTCAAAACAACGGAAGAAACTGGCTGCAAAAAAAAAAAACAAAGAATTCTACAGCACAGAACAACAGCATAGAAACGTTCTTAGATACTAATGTACTTTTCTATGGACATACATACAGTTAGCCAAGTAATTGTTTTGACAAAAGTATTTAACAACTACTTAGCTAACAATTTGTGTATTTTAAATATATGTGTCTATATTTTCTTACCCAGCATCGTGCACAGTTATTTCAAATGGTCTCAACAACGGTTCTTAGACAGCTGGAAATGGAAGCTACATATACATACATACATATGTACATACATACCTACTAGTCTGCGATACATTCTTGCGTCTAGTGCACAAGCAGTTGCAAGCCCTCTATCGGTTGTAAAAGAAATTACCATTTGGCAAGCTCACGTGATCATAATTATGCTCCTTGCTCAATTGGCTGACTGACATGATTTTGTCCTGGCATGCATACATACAAGTATAATTACACACTTACATATTTATGCATTCGAATCTGTGCTATTCTCGCATATACATATGTACATACATATGTATGTATGTAATAATAGTTTCCATTGGCGTAGCTTAATTCTTTTTGAACTGCTGCGCCGGCGCCTGCGCCACTTCCATACGCTCCACACATTCCACACGTTCCACATTTTATGCTCCACATGCTCATGCGATGTAAAATCCAGGCAGCCTTCCAATAAAGTTTATTGCATGCTTTCTATATTTTCACTTTCTAGCCTAGGCAGCTTGGGTAATAAAAAAACAGGTGGCAATAAAATTGACAATGACAATAAATTGATCTATTTATGTACATGCATACATATGTACATACACATCTGAATTTTATCTCAGGGCTGCAGCTGAGCATTTGGAAGAGTGCGTATATACATACATACATACATATGTACTTATGTATGTGTGTATAAATGTATATATGTACATCTGTATGTACGTTAAAAAAACAATAAACAGCAGCTAAAAGAAATAACACAAAAACAACTCAACGTTTTTGGCATGTTTTTTTTATTATTTGCACATTTAATTTTTACTTTGCATAATTTATTTCGCTTTTTGGCGCTTTCAACCAAACACACTCACACGCACACAGACAGAGGGAGATGTAGAGAGAGAGAGAGACGATCAGATGCGAAACAGCGCCAAAGCCAAAGCCATTGACATTGAGCTGTCTCTGCTGGCGTCGCAGTCGCTGTCGACGCCGCTGCCACATTTGGCCGTTGCCATTTTTAAATCAAACAACGCACAACTTTTTTTTTCTCTCTTTCTGATTTATATCGAATTTCATCCCAAAATGTACATGTTGCAAAGTGTGCGCAATAATTTGCCCCGATCAGTCGTGCTACATATGTATGTGTGTATGCATGTATGTGTGCTTCTTTTATATTTGCTTCTTTATTGTAGACTTTTAAAATGTAACGATCTTCGAATTTCGAAGAGCGGAAATTGACAACGTTGCCATATTTTGATTATTTTGACATCCGCAGGCAAACAACTTCAAGTTCTAGAGATGACACTGCCTCGAATTGATGTAATTTATTTATTTGAGGGATTTTCTCTCTCACTCTCTCGTTCTCTTTGTATCCATCTCTGTTGCTCGCACGTTCTTTAAAAGGCGCTGCATCCGCCGTTTTACTATCGGAGCTATCGAGCCCAGGAAGCTATAGCAATTCGAAAAGCCCCATTTGGGCTCTACAGATTTTCGTAGCCTTTTTGGTTAACATATGTATGTATGCATGTACATGTGTATGTGTGTGTGTATTGCAATTTAGACATCCGTTCGCCTCTAACTGTCGATTAAAATTCTCTAGAAATGGAAATGTTGACAGCAGGTGAATCAACTTCAACTTATCAAAACCCGCATCGTTCGAAAATGATACAAAATTACAGGGTATCTACAATGTTAAATATTAAAAGTTAGAGTATATTAAGACTAGAGAAGACTTTAAACTTATAACATTCTTGTGATATATTCCAAATTAAAGATAAAAAGATTGTTATATCATTCTTAAAAAGCAGAAATCCGCAAATTTCGGATAAAACTAATAAATCTATTTTGATGAATAACAATTATCATCATATATTTTAGCCATCTTTTTGTTTTATTCATTTTCCCGTCGATCGTTAATCTTGATTTTTTTCATCATTGTGCAAAAAATTAACTCTCAAATGGCCAACAATGGAAGTTAACGTTTAACGGTATGGAAATTCAGTTAAGAAAACGAAAGACTTTCACTTGCTAATCAGAATTTCAGTGAACGTGCGACAAACGTCACGACAAAATCCAAATCAACCGAAAACAAATCTTTTAATTTTTCAATTATTAGGCAAATTTTTGCGAAAGTAAAGTTTTGTTTTGGGATACCGTTTGACAAACGTAACGTCCCAACTCGACCTCAAACTCGAACTCGAACTTGAATTCAAATTTAAATATTGTATTGAAAATCAGAAGCGTGGATAAAAGGTGTTTCAACCCGGCATGAGATTCGTTTTGAGATGTTTGTTGTGCCTCGACAATAAAGGTTTTCAGACGAGTAAATGCTTAAAGAAAGAGGGAGATGGAAAGTTGGGGACCTCTCTTTCTTTCTCTTTTTCTTTCTTTACTTTTCTTTAGTTTCTTAACTGCAGTTCCCGTTTTTGCATTGGGTAAATGTATACTTGAAAAAAAAGAAGAAGTGTAAAACTTGCTTCAAGCTATGCAAGTCTTGTAACTATGGTCACCCTAAGAGTGACCTTTATAGCGTAGTAATAGAAGAAGAATTCTTTAATTCTTTAAAATACCATAAATGTGTTCTTTGAGAAAAACAAAAGTACTTTAATCGCCTTGATCTATGCGAGTTTATGGTCACTCTAGGAGTGACCTTAAGAATGTAGTAACAGATGTAGAATTATTTAATTCTGCTATTCATAGGACCATATTTTTTGAGAAAAAATAAGTTTTTAACTCGTCCTGATCTATGCAAGTCTATGGTCACCCTAAGAGTGACCTTAAATATGTAGTAATAGAAGTCGAATTCTTGAATTCTTTAAAGTACCATAAATGTATTCTTTGAGAAAAAATAAGTTTTTAGCTCGCCTTGATTTATGCAAGTCTATGGTCACCCTAAGAGTGACCTTAAAAATGTAGTTATAGAAGTAGAATTCTTGAATTCTTTAAAGTACCATAAATGTATTCTTTGAGGAAAAAATAAGTTTTTAATTCGCCTTGATCTATGCAAGTCTATGGTCACCCTAAGAGTAACCTTAATAACGAAGTAAAAGAAGTAGAATTATTAATTCTACCATTCAAAGTACCATATTCTTTGAGAAAAATAAAAGTTTTTAGCTCGCCTTGATTTATGCAAATCTATGGTCACCCTAAGAGTGACCTTAAAAATTTAGTTGTAGAAGTATGTAGTAATTCTTCAATTCTTTAAAGTGTCATAAATAGGCGATAAGAATTAAACGAACTTATAAAGGTTGAATCACGTGTACTAGTTATAGACCGATTAATAACATGTTGAATGCTTGACAATCGATAACGAGTTAACTAGTCACTGATTAGGTACTCGTAGGTACATAGATATTCCATGCGTCGTCTGAGGGCAAACAGAGCGTGACGCATTGCATTTTCATTTTAATTTTCATTTCCACTTAAGAGCGGCTTAAAAAGCGAAAAGTGGTTAATGCAGATACCAAATACCGTCGATACGTGTGAGTAAACCTCAAAATCGACTGGCAAATCGGATGCATTATTTATAAGATACTCGGCAAATATAACAGCTGAGGAAACATGTTAAATCAATGTGTATGTGTGTGTGTACTCGTATGACTCATTTTCGTCTGGATTTTGGTTTGAAGTCGGGGTCGCCGACGATGCCTTTTACCCATTTCCAAAAAAAAAAAAAAACAACATACAATTGTGAAAGTGACACGTGCCGTTGGCAGTGAGTGCTGAAGGGGGGAGGGATGCATGTTGCTAATTCCTCTTTTCGCTCACTTTTATTTTCGCTCGTTTTCATTTCTTTCATTATTGCGAATTTTTCGGCGTAATTGTACGAAATTTAGATGATATAGGGGTAGAACTACCCCAAAAATAATCAAGTAAGCCTGCTGCAGTTGAGGTGCTCGACTGTTAGAGGCCCAGTAAACATAGGAACAACATAAGAAAACAAGTCAAAAGAAATTTGTGAAAAACATTCAGGATTTGAATAATAAATAAATCAAATAAATTTGTGAGCGATAAAAATGGAAATAAATTGTGAGTAATAAAAAGCGAAAACATGAACCGAAATTATTTTTTCTGAAACACAAATAAGAGGCTCTAAATGACAAAAAAAAATGTAGAATTTTACTATGAAAAATTTTTTTATTTTATTTTTAAAATTAAGCTGTTTTTATTGTCTTTTTTCCATAACTTCTTTTGGGCGCACAAAAACAGAGTATCAGGTTCGGTTGCTCTAGCTCTTACATTGTAGAGTCTGAGATCTAGGTGTTTACAAACATTGCCAAAAACCTATAAGCCGTTGTATACTTTTGAATACTGGGCTATAAAGCCGAGGGTGGCTGTACAGTACGAATCAAAATGAGAGGGTCGCCCTCGACGGAACGCAACCTTGAGCCTGGGAGTTAACCATCTAGGGATGAGGCGCGTTGTCCTGTTCTGTCCTGTGCGTGCGCCGGAAATGACAGCGAGCCTGGGCTAACAACATGCCAGTCGTCGAATCATTCGTGGGCGAGGCAACACCAACAACCACCACCAATGGCCCTACACAAACATATTGGGCCTGCACCACCGCAACCACAAATGCCCGAGGGGTTGACTAACCAGGTTGAATCAGCTGTTTTCTCGCCTCAAATGGATCGAACGAAGAAGAGGAATAATGCAGGCTGTGAAATGCAATTGATAAGCACAAAACCGAAGGCTAAATATGGGCACAATCTGTCATGTTCTTCCGGCCGAGCTGGCTATATTTAAATATTGAGCCCCGATAAAAAGCCAAAGAACTTGCACCGCATGCATATGTATGTATGACCTCGCATAAAATAGGAAACTCAAGTGAAATATGAAAGAAGACAAAACATAAAGAGAGCATCCAGGAATCAAGATGCTCGACTATTAGCTGCCCTGTACTTGTATCTTTGGGGACGATCGATTCAAACACAAAAATAAAAAAAAAATCAAACAAAAATTATGGAAATTAAAAAGATATATTTAAAAGTAATAGTAGAAAGGTCTACAGTCGAAAAAAAGTATTGTTTTTATTTTTTTTTTAATGGCATGACAAAGTTAAGGTAGCGTTTCATTCCTTTATAAGTTATACGGGGATGCCACAGAAATCGCTTTCGCTTGAATTTCACTTAGATTTCATACAAATTTCATACAAATGTAACTGAAATTCAAGCGAAAGCTATTTCTGTGGCACCCCAGTTAAACACATTTTTGAAAACTTAGACTGGTTGAAATAAAATATACTAAATTAATTTTCTGTGGCACCCCAGATACATAAAAACACAATCTTCAATCAATCTTTCAACGCTTCAAAATTTATTGCCCGATTGTGATAAAATTTCAAAAACTGATGCTGAATAAAGTAAAAAGCATAAGAATTAAAATTCAAGGCTGTAGCTCTAAAATTGTCAAGTCATTCGACTTTTTTATGGAAGTATTGTGAACAAATTTGGTAGCTCTATTTTTATAATATCGAAAATCTTCATAGAACAGCCAGACAGTGTCACAAATCGAATAGCCTGTCTACTCGAGGGGCTATTGGGCTAAAGAGCAACAAAAAGAACACAAGAGATCTCTCTGCTTTAACCCATTCGCCCCCTTCTCACTTTTCTTTTCCATCTTCTTCTTGTTGCGTTGCTTTGCGCTGATAAAGTCAAGTATCGCATGCAGGCGCATCTATCGCCAACGATTGCACTCAAAAGACCCTCAAGACACTCAAGAGTCGCTGTCATGCGGGCTCGGGACTCGGATTCGAATTCGAATTCGGGGCCGGGTTCGAGTTCGGGTCTGAGGCCTTGGCCCCGGGGTGTTAATTTATGGCAGTTCAAAAGGGCGTGGCGCCGCTTTCAGTGCATTTCCGTCGATGCCAAAAAAAAAAAAAAATTGTTATCGTCAAAGATTTGATACACTTCCAGAATTTTCTGAAAAAAAGTTTAAGTTTAGAGTAAAGTAATTTAAATAAATACTTTAAAAAATTAAGAAAAATTTTACACAGCAATTATATTTTCTTCCCATCGTTCCCATGACAGCTATATAGTAACATATAGTATAATAATTCGACCCCAAATTTCAACACTTCACTTAAAGCGTTACATATTTCATGAAAATAAAATGTAAGGGCATAAAAATACTAAAGAGGAAAGAAAATAAAAGAATAAAGCAAAAGCAACAATTGCAGCCATGTGCGGGCGTAAACTCCACGCACACACACACACACACACATAAACACACTCACACAGACATGAGTCACGCTGGGAATCTTAAAGTTCTTCCAGTCAATTTTAGCTGAATAAAGGCAAATGAATCTAAGCTTTATCTGCACGCATCGGTTACGCTTTATATATTAATACAATTTGTACGTCAGCTGATACCTGGCAGGTGTTTGCTTATCACATTATAAAAAATAAAAAAAACCGTTTGTCCAATAAATGGTTCGATTTGAGTATGCTTAAAGTGCGAAAGAGCAAGAGAGCGATTAAGCGAGTGAGTGACTGAGCGAGGTTAGATAAAGCTTTGACATGAGAGTTCTCCAGCCAACGCAACTGTTGTGTGGGCTGCAGATTTGGGATCCACACAGGAAGCTCACATGCATGCGTGCGTGTGCGTGTGTGTGTGTGTGTGATGGTAGCTGATCAAAGAGTCACACACTGCGGAAACGAAGGCGCATTAAACAAACCAATCACGTTCACTAAAAGAAAATAAAAGGGAAAAGCATACAAACAAATATACATACATAAGATACATATGTATGTGTGTATGTATGTATGTTTGAAGACCGGCAAAGATGACATTCACATTCTGAATATTCGTTAATATTCAAATGGCATAGCAGACGTTGGAACCTGTGCAATAAGTAAGAGAGCATTTTCAAGCTGGAGGTGGGGGAGGATAAGAGAATGTGTGAATGTATTTTAGGGACGCCGGCAACGTTTCGTTCCATCCGCATATAATCGATTCGCATAAAATATGCATATGTATGTAACATATGTATGTTTGTTTGTGTGTTTATTTTACAATAGTGAACAACTTAAAATGGACATGACAGGAGACAAAGATTTAGACGACGACGCATTCATGTGCATGATTTAATATGCAAACATACATACATACAAATGTACATATACATTTTAGTGTCTGTGTGTACATAAATGGGTGTGTACTTTCCGGCGTTTTCAAAACCTGGGCACACACACACACCCACGCATTGATAGAGTCACACACACATGCATACATACGTACGCGAGAGAGAAGGGCGCGGTAAGTTCAAGTTCAAATTTATTTGTATTCTTTTTTTTTGTTGTTGTCTTTGCCTTTTAAGCATTTTCCGGTCTGGAACCTTCTCAGAGAGTCTAACTCCTAGCTAACGCACAGATGCATGCATGTGTGTGTGTGTGTGTGTGTGCGTGCGTTGCTTCTGCGCATGCACCCACTCTCTTTTTTCGCTCCTTCTTATGCTCTGTCGCGCCCTCCAACAAAGAGCGGCTCGCTGCCTGCAGCAACGTTGACTGCAGCTTACCAAATGCAATGCCAAATATGGTTATACTAGATATTTATGTGCATACATACACACATACATACATACATACGTATGCGTTAGTCGCTCGAGCGGTCAATTACTCTTTAGTTCTCCCCCAACCATTTTGCGCTCACATGTGTTGAGTGAGTTTTGGAGTTGGAGCTTTTTGTATGGAACATTAAATTGTGATAAGACTGTGATAACTAATGTGATGCGATCATTACATTTAATTTTGTATCTAAAAATAAAATAAATAAAAAATAAAATAAAATAAATGAAAAATAAAATAAATTAATAAATAAGTATATAAATTGCGTGTTTATAAAGAGGGGTGGGGGTTGCCTTGCTACATTTCTCTTTAAAATACATACATACATTCATACATACATACATAGATCACACCCGTTCCACAACAACGACAACGCTCGATATGGTCTGCGTATCGACATCGACATCATCATCATCTATCTCGCTCTATCTCTAATCCCATCTTGGCCATGCCTATTTTGTGCTGCAGTGGATTTCATCTAGCGCAACATAAAAAAAAGTGAAAACCATTTTGTGTTTTGTGTGTGTCTAAAAAAGGGCATGAAACATTTTTAAGCGAAACGCCACCAAAAAATAACATCAAATAAAGCGAATGCAAAAAAAACAACAACAACAATGCTGCTAATTATAACGGTATTTTAAGCTAGATATACATGCATACATACATACAAATGTATATCTTAGCATATCTCTCTCTTTAGCGTTCACATTGAGTGCAGCTGTTAGTTGTGTAAACGCTCTCTCGCTCGCCTGCTCTCTTTCTGACTTGTAACACTCTCTTTATCTGAATGCAAGTTGGGGGTGAAACATCGAACAATATTCGCCGCAATATTTGCCCAAATAGGGGCAGCTTTTGGCTACAGGGGAAATCATCAACCAACAGAAATCTGTAAAGTGTTGACAGCGCCTGCGTCGCTCTCAGCGTTCTGTTGTGTGCGCTGCACGTGCAATTTTTCACATGTGCGTTATTTGCTCTTTGCTATGCTATTGCCATTTGCCGGCTGCTGCATTACACTTACATATACATACACATATATTTGTATGTATGTATGTGTATGTGTGTTTTATGGATGTCATTGTCATTGGTCTTAGACCAATAAGCCAACGAAATGTGAAGGTTATCAAAGAAACACAATGAGACAAGTTCAAAGAGCCTGCGGCATTTTTGGCTTCTATTGAGTTGCCCTGCGGCGTATCCTTGCAAAAGGTTATTAAGCTTCTACAAATAAAAAAGTAGGTATTTGTCACAGCTTATTTACTCAGCAGGCATGTGGAACGTAACTGTACAAGTCTACACAGTTTTATCCGATTTGCATGTGTGGATCGCAAGTCGATAATTCGATATAAAGTGATCGATTGTTAATTTTCAAATCAAAAACGTTCGTAACAAATATTCATTTCATTTTCTTCAATATCAGCCAAAAATTGTGGCATGTAATTTTGTGCTCTTGTAACGATAACAAGTGCAACCAATCGATTGCTGCTGATAGCGATAACAAGTTAATTAGCGTATCGAGGGGGGAGAGTAAAAAAAACAAGGGCTGATTATGTAACAATCTGTGATATTAACCCTGAACCGTGGAAATATGAAACATGAACAAAAAAATACTCGAGAAATTAACAGAAATTTCTCTCACAACAACAAAAATAATTTTATTATGTTATTCGTTTATGTTGAATGATAAGCGAAAAAAAAAACAAAATAATAAACAATAAATATTGACGCAAAAGTTTTTTTTTTTACTAAGCAGCCTACGTAATTGCCAAAAAAAAGCGTGTATTTAACCATGACCATAATTTGATAACAGAGAATGGGAATGGGAATGGGAATGCGAATAAGAGTTAGATAAGCGAACTAAGTTATTAGAATTGCTTGAATATGACATTTTATCTAAACAGACACACACACACACACGCACACACACACACAGAGGGTCCATCAGTCAATTATCATTAAAATAGCAGAGTTTGAATCTATAAAATTGGCATATGAGATCATAAAACATTCTATAATTCTTAAGATATGCGTAGTTGGAAATGTCTTGAAAATAGGGGGAAAAATAGAAAAAGCCAGGTTATATGTAATTATTTAACTTTTAACTTCGAATTTCTCTCTAAATTGAACTAAATGGGTGGCAGTTAAATTAATAAACTTAAGAAAATGAACTCTATAAGTCGAATATCTGCATAACTCGAACCTTTTCTTTGGATAATGGTGATTCGAGTTAGGGAAGTTCGACTGTATGTAATACATACTATGTATGTATGAAACTGTATACAAATTTTTGTTTACTCAGGTTCATTACAAAATTAAAATTAATTTAAATAAATCCAAAATATATTTTAAATAAAAAAAATTAAAGTTTAATGGTTTAAGTTCAAAGTTCAATTACAACTAACTAAAATACAAACCTAATCAAAAGCATTTACAGAAAACTAATGTTATAACAACTCATATTTTGAAAGTATTCAAAATATTTGAGTTTTTGTAAAAATCATTTTTTTCAACTTGAATCCTCGATTTTTTTAAAAAAAATCCTGGAATGCAAAAAAATTTTACAAACAGTTCTCATAGTTTTTGCAAATCAAAAATATTTAAAAATATTTTTGCAAGTATTTTTTATGATTTTTTGAAATTTGTTCCTTAAGTTACTTTTTGTATGAAATGGAGGAAAAAGTGGCAGAAATAGTCATTATTAGCAATTTTAAAAAAATCATAAAAAATAATTCCAAAAATATTTTTTAAAATTTTTTTTTGCAGTTATTTTTAGAATTGTTTCAAGACATCAAACAATTTTTTTTTTTAATTGAGGAAAAAGTTTTTAAAAATTTACTTTTGCATAAATTCTAAATTTTCAAAGAGTACTTAATGGGTTAAGGAAAGTTTTATATCATTCAAACGGAATTTAAAATGACCTTTCCATTGATGCCAATATGTTACCGATAGGCGAACAAATAAGCCCCCAAATCTCAAAATGTTTGCTGTGCCAATAATTATTGCCGCCAGTTTATGTATCTATATATATAACTGCGTTTTTATAAACCTTTTTTTTTTATAATTTTGGTGCTACACAAAATAAAAAATTAATTTAAATAAAAAAAATTAAAATTTTAAAAATCAATAAAGACATATTATTTTTTAACATAAAAAATAAACAAAGTCAAGTACAATGGGCATTACAGTGGGCGCTACGTTGCCCTTGATACAGTCACATAGACTTTACGACTATTTTCAGGTGTTTTGGCCTGTTTGGTCCGTTCATTGGTCATTATTGGCAATCGTAATGCCGGGCTTCTGATAAGATTTCCGTTAACAGTTGCGTAATCACAATGAGACTTCCACATTAGAACGAATACGAATACGGCAGTAAATTCCCCTTCTCGGTAAAGAAAAGGGAAATGAAACCAATAATACAAAAAAAAAAAATGAAATAATAGCAAACTGATAAAAATAATAATACTGATAAGATTCGATTTGTGGAGCTAGCGTTGATAGCAGGTCAACTGATATCGGGGGTATTTCGGGTAGCTTAGCCCTGAAATTTGATTTCTGCCTTGCATGTGACCCATTGAGGTCCGATCGAGACATATACTCTATATACATATATGTATGTACAGTGTACACATTTAATTAATTACCTAATTGGCATTTATATCGTTTACATTATTTTCAATTAATGACAAAACAGATACATATGTATGTATGTACATGTGTGCGAATTGGTAAATAAAGCTAAAAAGAAATGCAAATAAGCACAAGGTATTATAACAGTGGCCACGGTCATAGAAAGAGACAAAAACACGTTAAAAAAAACATTGTTTGATTAATGCAGACATACATACATGTATAAAATATATCTATAGAGACTAAAGTTAAGTTATTTTTTACTTAAATTGAAACACTTCAGTTAATCTTCATTTAAATTTCTGTTAATATAAATTTGCTATTCAGTTAATTTTCATTTAAATTTCCGTTAATTTAATTTGACTATTCAAAAGCGACTGCTGGCGCCATCTAGCGTATTTGCTTGAACTTAACGAAACTTGAACGAATGCTGCATTTATCGCAAATTCATATTTGAACATATCGATATATTGTAGATACTTGAAATACATCACGATAGTTTGTTATTGGCCGTGTTCACCAGAACAAATCGACAACAGAAAATCGATTAAATTTGCGTGATTATTCTGGTGAAATGCAGTGATTAGCAATCATGATTTCAAATTTTGTGATTATGATGACTGAAAATTCATCACCAAAATAGTACGCTGAAATTTTCTGATTGTGATGCTTTGCTATCGAACAAACAAAATACATGATTACTAATTGATTAGTTCTGGTGAACGCGGCCATTATCTTGATGAATCATAAAATTTGTAAATGCATGATTTATTCTACGTGCATTTAATGAGATATTTCAAAGTAATATAATAGGGGTTATTATCAAAGGTTCTTGTGATTTTTTTAACCCCAACTTGCTTTAGTGCATTATATCGATAAGCTTTTGTGATAGTTAAAAAAAAAAACACTAAATAAGTAACACAGTAATCTAATGAATAATTATATTAAAGCTAAATAAAATTAATAAAAAAAATTTTTCGTTTTCAGCGATGATTATTGTGATTTTGTCAGCCCTATCTGGACTTATCGATAAGTTCTATGCGTCATGTTGGATATATCGATGAGCGATATTTTTAAAAATAGTATCAACAATCACAGAGTAAGTATATATCGCCATTTTAAGGCACGCCAAAGAGATTCGCCTTTGATTTCCAATTGAAACAAGTCGGAATGGTAAGCAAAGTGTGATATTACAGAATACAGAATACAATTGCAACGTTATTATGTTACAGCTGACAATGGTGAATTTGCTGCAATTGCTGGTGACATCGGCGCTGATGCTTTGGCCAACGCTCAGTGTCAACGGCTATGACAAAGAGATGACGGTTTATGTGGATGCCGGCAAGAAGGAGTGTCTCTACCACAACGTCAAGGAGGGCGAGATCATAGACTTTGAGTACCAGGTGATTGATGGCGGCCACGGTGATCTGGACATTAGTTTCTCGCTGCTCGATCCCATTGGTCTGATCATCGTGAGCGACTACAAGAAACCGGAGAATATGCATCAGCATGAGGTGCTCAAGGAGGGCGACTATCGATTCTGTTTCGATAACAGCTTCAGCATGTTCAATCGCAAGACGGTCTTCTTTGAGCTGATTGTGGAGCGTGAGGGGGAAACGAATCACGGGGATCCCAATCAGCAGTGGAAGGAAATTGATGAGCTGACGGGTCTGACGCCCGAGGAATATTACGATATGAAGGTGCAGGATATTATGGATTTCATTGGACGCATTCGCATGCAGCTGACCAAGGCCAGACAGCTGCAGGATCTGTTGCGTTCCCACGAGGCCAGAGATCGCAATTTGGCCGAGGCCAATTTCCAAAAGGTCAACAATTGGTCAATGCTCCAGGTGAGCGCCATGATTGGCGTCGGCCTCATTCAGGTGTTTATGCTGCGCAGCATTTTTGAGACACACGGACGCATGCATCATTTTTGGCGCAAATTGGGCATTTGATGAGGCAATCCCAATGGCACTCCATCATCATCATTATCATCATTATCATGATCATCATTGTAGCATTTACCAAAGATGTTGTTTGCACTCTCATTGACTGCAAATTGTTAAATATACATAACATAACATACATATATTGTCACAAGCTCCTTATCAGTGTCAACAATTTATATAGTTACTAGCTCTAATTAGTTGCGTGTATGTTTAACTATCCCCTCCCCCCCTCCCTTACCCTTCCAGCTACTTGCCAAGTGTGTGTGTGTGTGCGTGCGTGTATGCATTTATTATCTAAAATTATAAAAAATTAAAAGCAATTGTAATTTAAGCATAGTATTCAGGTTGCTCCATTAATATTTATCAAATAAACTGTTGAAGTAAAAAAATGTGTTGTTTTTCTAATTGGATTGTTTCCAATTGGAGTTGATTATAATTTCCAGCTGGAACATGTCATATGTTTTCATCATAAAAATAAAAAATTCACATCGCTATATTAATATTTATCAATTAAAGCAGCGGTGGGCGACCTGTACTCTGGGAGTTAAGCAGCTACTCTCAACTTTATTCGGCGCCGTGAAGTCGCACACAAGCAGCTCGAGTCGAGGCAAAGTAGGTAGAAACGAAAAGGGTTGTTGTTGTAGTTTTTGTTGTAGTTGTTGTTGTGGTTGTTGTTGTAGAACTCCCGAGGTCAAATTTTGCGCCCACCGCTGAATTAAAGTGTTGAAGTAAATAAAAAATTTCAAAATTAATATGGCAGAAAATCAAATTGTGGATTGTGTCCATTAAGCTTGTGTAGTTAATCAAATTTCAATTGAAACTTGATTCGATTTAATTTTATTTTATATGCAATTTTTTTGTAACGTGATTCACTTATACCCGATACTTTGAGTGTACTCGCCAGACGACTTCTCCCAGCCAGGCCTTTAAGGCGTTTAAAAAGATTGGGCTTCGCCAAAACAATTGGCCAAATCCCTCAGGCGCCCTCATAATAGCTGATATTCTTTGATATGCAAGTCCTTTGCGTTACGCAAGAGGTTTGGTCCTTATTTTTATTTATACTAAACCTGTGTTGGTTATGTTGCTATTTGTATGCACGGATTCCACACTTACCAAATAAAAGAAATTTCGTTATTGTTAAAAAAAAAAAAAAAAACCCGATACTTTGAGAGCTCAAGGGTATATCGTAGTCGTTGCTATGTAAATACGTGTAATTGGGGGTAGGACAGTATGTCAAGTATATGTTTTGACAAGATAAAAAATTCGCATCTTTAAATGAACTTATATTGTTTTATTTTTAAATAGTTGCTTATGGATCTTTAAAGAAAATTTAAAGGTTTTAAAGAGAAATAAAATAAAGAAAACAAATGTACAGTGTGCCAAGTAACTGTTTTAACAAAAAATAATTAAACTGGGATGCCACAAAAATCTTTTCGCTTGAATTTCACTTAAATTTGTATGAAATTTAAGGGAAATTCAAGCGAAAGCCATTTCTGTGGCACCCTTAAAAAATACAGTCCAGCTTCCCTAACTCGAATCACCATTATTCACAGCTAAAATTCGAATTATGGAGACTTCGACATATGGAATTCTTTTTTTAAGCTTAGTATTTTCGAAGAATTTAGAAAATTCGAGTTATGGAAGTTCGAGTGTGGTTTTATACTACTCTTGTCCATTTACTTTTGTATATGATGATCTAAGAAAAGTTTTGCATGATAAGGAGAAAAAAATGGGTTAAAATAGTATTTTTTAGAAATTTAAAAAATTCCTAAAAAATACTTTTGAAGAGATTTTTGCAAAAAAAAGTTTGTGCAGTCACTTTTTAAATTGTTTAGAGCAACTTTTTGCAGACAAAACATTTTTTGTTAGAGACCGAGGAAAAAATTTAAAATTTGCAATGGGCCAAGAAAAGTTTTGTATCATTCAAACGGAATTTAAATGAACTTTCCATTGATGCCAAACTTAACATAAAGTAAGTTCAGAACATGAGTAGAATTAACTTTAATTTGTCAAAATACTTTATACGACGACTGTATTTCAGTCGAATAACGGGTATCTGGTAGTCGGCGACTCGACAACTTGTTCCTTGCAGATTCACAGTTGATTAAAAGCTTACTTCCGTTGTTCTCTCATAATTTGCATGGAATATTCACAGAGCAGCACTTCAAATGACACATTTCCAATTTAAACAGTTTTCTTTTAATTTAATTTACTAAAAAAAAAAACAGATGCATCGTATTATTACTAGGCATGGGTATTTATTGAAAATTCCGCTTGCGACGACGGGCAGTTTCATATTGTTGTTGTTGTTGTTGTTGATTGCTCCACACGTTGTTGTTGTTGTTGATGTTGCCGCTCTCGTCTGCAACCGAACTGAACAATGCTTAAAGCTTAGGCAGCCGCCTTATTGAGACGCTTCTGACGCTCGAGTAGGCGACGCTCGCGCTCGAATTCCTTCATGCGCAGCACATAATCCTCATATTCGCAGGTGAGATAATCGTGCTTCTCGTGCGCACACTGATAGACAAACGGGAACTTGTCGGCGCGGCAGGAGTGATAGGTGAGGAGCTTGTGGGCGCAGTAGTCGCGATCCTCGAGTGGCAGCTTCGCCGATTCCATTTCCGCCTGGGTGGCAATCATGACGCGCTCCTTGCGCGTCTCAAAGCCCAGCATGGGATCAAAGCTGGGCACTACGTCCGGCCCGGGCATCACATCTGGCTTCATGTAATGTGTCAGCGCGTTACCCATTCTCTGTGTTAAAGATCTTGTTAAATACACAAACACACAAAATTCAATCAAAAATAACAAATATAAATTACGTAAAATGTTTTTCGTCGGTTGTTGTTGCTGCTGCTGCGGCGCTGCTGTCAGTTCAGCTGTTGTTGTTGTTGTAGGCTGCCCTGACAGCTGCTCGGGCTGCAGGGCTGCAAAAACTGAAAAATACTGCTCAACTATCGATTACAATTGTGGAATATTTATTTAAATATTTTGTCAAAATAATTGAAGCGCTCAGAAACATTTACTAAAGTATACAACTAAAATTCATAAATGTTTTAGGGCTGCATAAGCATTAAAAGAAAGACAAATAATATCAATGCCCCGACAATTGTGCGATGCATCGATTTCTCCACCATCGATAATACCATAATCATATGTTTACTGTCGAAACAGGATATATTTAAAAAATAAAATTGAGTACATAGAAAAATGGTAAAATATAATCAAATATGATTAAATAGCACCCAAAACATATGAAAAAATCTTGAAATATGTGGCGCTATTAAAATATACGAAAGATACCAAAAACTGAGTACTAAAAAGCAAAATCAAAAATAAAACAAATTCTGCATTTGTTTGTAATATAATCACTTTTTGAGTTATTGAACTTATTTTTAAATTTGCTTTGTAAAGATCGTAATAAATATTTAAAATTAAATTAAGCTAATCGATAGATTTAAACACTACATGTATCGATATTTGAAGGAGCAAGCTGTATCGATATTATTGAATAATCATATTGATACAACGAACTTCGATACTTTACTTTTTAAGAGAACGCAAAAACGAAAAGGTTGTACTTCTGTGAATATAATATAAAGTAATAAAGAAAGATCTGAAAACTTTACAGCTTAATGATTCCTTGGGCATATATATAGCCAACGATGAGAGACATAAATACTATCGATGCTTTTTGCAGCCCTCTACTTGCCGGCAATAACGATTATAATATCGCTAGCATCGATTACTAGATGTAATGCAATTCTATCGAAATATACGGCAGGTCCTGTTGCAATTAATCGATAAATTTGTGGCTCGCAAAGACAGTGGTGCAATCATACAACAAGAAATATGCATTAAGTTCGCCAGTAGAATAGTTAATTCTTAGTTATTTTGTAAATTTTTGTGCAATAAACTTTAGTCAAAAGGAAAGCTGGCAAAACAACCAGCTATTAAGTTCTAGTTGCTCAGTCTGCACGCGCGCGAAAACGACAAAGGAAAAGAAAAAAAAGTGCCGTTGTCTTTGATGTTAACGGTATAACTTCAACGGCCCACGCATTTTTACATATATAGATATATATGTGTATATAAAGACAGAGAGATAGAGTGAGCTATATGTATATGTAAGCGCATACATAAAATCGATTTGGAGGCAACGCCAAGGCATATTTGGAAAAGCTATGGTTGGATTATTGAATCCAATGAAATATGGCGATCATTTTTATGAATTGTACACGAGCAATACACGCAGGTAATGTAAATAAGCACCGTGACAGCGGCATCAGCGACAACGAACGCATTTGGGGTTGAAAAATCGATCGATTTGTCGTGGAAATGTATGTAGGTCTTCAACCCCTCGTTGCCGTTGTTGTTGTTGCTGTTGTTGCTGTTTTGCAGCCGGGGTTGAAATTGGCGCTCGCATATATCGCACGACAAGTGGGCAGCACCCTGACAACAGCTGATCGATAACAGCTGATGTCTAACAACTGTCGCGCGAGAGCGAGAGAGAGTGTGAGAGAGAGGGCTGCCAATCGAACTGCCGCCGCGACCTGCATTAATTTGTTGTTTGTTGTTAAATCGATATTTGAATATACAGTTAGTTCAAATAAATAATGTACGCATTTTATGTTGCATAAAGTTTTTCTTATATTTTTCATTTTATTTTATTCAAGTTAAAAAAACAAATGAGTTCTTTTTATATGCATACTTTTGTCAAAAGATTTACTTGACTAACTGTAGGAGCAGCAATTATTTGATAGTTGTAACTTATTAAACTCTCCTTTCGACTCTCCTTTCTCACAGAAAGCTGCAAAATGAGCGCAAGGCGCTCACGAAACGCAAAAGCCGCAAGGAGAAATCGGCAGCAGCGATGGCAGCCGCCGCCGCGGCCGCCGTGCTGGAGGGGAATGCGGTCGGCGGAGCTGCTGGCGGCATTGTGAATCCATTGGATCCGCCGCTGGTCAAGGACCAGTTGTTGTTTATGCCCGCATTTCCCGTGGCGCACATTGAACTCGATCCGAATGCATCGAAATTTGCGGTCTTCTCGGCCATACGCTCCACAGTGCTGGAGGCGGAGACACGTTTCGCACTGTTCCACGAGGGCAATGGACATGGCGCATTGGCCGCGTCGGCGCTGAAGAAATGGAGCGGCAATATGGGCTCCTCCTGTTGTTTGGTCTGTGCTGGCAGCTGCATGGTCAGCAATCTTGTTGATTGCGCCTGTCATGCCCCACTGGCTGTGGCTGGCGCTGGAGGCGGCGGCGGCGGTGGCGCTGGAGCAGCTGGTGCCGCTGGTGGTGGTGGTGCTGGCGGTGCTGGTGCAGCTGGTGGTGGTGGAGCAGCTGCGGGCGGAGCTGCTGCAGCCGCTGATAAACGTACGACAAATAGCGCCAATAGCGATGCCGATTCCGATACGGATGAGCCCGAGGAGCGTGAACCGGTCTATGCGACAGTTCCCCTAATTGTTGGCGCCGGTCTGCGCAGTCTATTCGAGCTGATTGCCGACGCCCGTCACATTCAGCCGCTGCTCTGCACGAAGGCATTGAAGGCACTGCTCGATGTCATCCAGGGCCAGCAGCCGGAATCATTTAAACTCGAACCGGAAGATCTGATCAATCCATTGTACGATCTGTTGCTGGATCTGGCCACAATGCCGGCGGCCATCAGTAGCAGCACCGGCGCCGAGGCCAACTGGTCGGCCATGGCCTGTGCCGCACTCCTGGGACTCTGCATTGCGCGCGGCGACACCGGCAAAATGTTAAAGGCCATTGCCGCCATGCTAATGTCACCCAGGCAGCTGTCGGCCCAGATTGTCCAATTGCCGGCGGTGCTGGCGACGCTGCAGCACACGGTGGTCAGTGCGGCGCTCAATAAGCCAACTCGTCCAGATTTCTATACTCACGGCGTTCCACACAACTCACTGATCGATGAGGTGAGTAATAATGATTGATCACACGGCTGGCAGTAATTTAAAACAGCGCTGGGCACGAAATCTGAATTCGGGAGCTCTACAACAAACACTACAACAACAATTTTAAGCAGGGACCGTAACGATTATAATTTTTAAAATATAAATTATTAAAGGGCGCTTCAGACGAGCACTTTTTCACCGACACTTTTTGTCAAAAAGAGATTTTTGATGGAATAGAACGTGTTCTATTTCCATCGGTGAGCGTCGGTTTTTAACCGACGCTTTGAAATTTTGTGTGGTTACACGACACGGACAGCATTTTGACAAAAAGTGTCGGTGAAAAAGTGCTCGTCTGACCAAGCCTTAAATAAAATTTATTTTTTGATTTTTATCCAAAAAATTAAATAAAAACTTATTTTTCGATCTAAATAAAAAAAATAATAATTAAATTTCAATTTTAATTTAAAAATTAGAATTTAACTCTTATTTTCAATTTTTATTTTAGCAATTGAAAATAAAAGTTATTTTTCAATTTTTATTATAAAAATAAAAATTGACTGTAAATGTTAAGCTGCTCCTATATTGTTGTTGTTATTTGGCTCGCGAGTCTTTTGTGCGCCGAATAGGCAGAAAAAAAAGTTGGGAGCAGTCGCTAGCTCCCGGAGCCCATGCGTGCCCACCGCTGATTTAAAACATTAAAACAGTTGCCTGCAACATCAGCAACATATAATATTTGCATATTATTTAACTATATTTCCTACCCTTTGCAGTTTGCTTTAAAGCTGCCCATGCTGACGGCTCCATTGCATCATTCAACTCCTGCCATGGCCTGCGATGGCGTCTTTGTCTATCTGCTTTATGGTGGCGCGCTGCTGAAGATCGGCACCGGCTTTGGTGGCTCCTACAAGGGACATATTTACGCACAGAATGATGAATTTAGCAGGGAGCGCAGCGCCTGGTTGGGCTACAGCGCTGGACAATTGTATTTCCGGCGCAATTGCAAGCGTAGCGCCGATCAATTGCAACTCGTTGGCATGGACACATTGGCGGTCAAGTCAATGAATCCACTCAATATGCTCTCCATGCGCGAGGGACTCAACTATGTGCTCTTCACGGACGATGATTCACTGCATGCCATTTGCAGCAATCGAGATGTACGTAAATATTTTGTTATAATGAGTCAAACGAATTTTTTTAAAACACTTGGAATTTAAAAGAGTTTGAGCTCTTATATGTTTTTTTTTTTTAAGAATATTGAGCTTAAGGAAAGTAGAAGTAGACCAATCATAAAGGAAAAATTAAGAGCATTCATTTAAAAGTATCTTATGTAGAGGAGGGATAAGGATAGTTAGTTAATAAATCCTTTGTCAATAGATTTTCAACATTAGACAAAGAATGTAAACATTATGAATTCAAAGTTTGCTCTTACTAAACTATTAACAGCAGATCTAAGGATAACATTCTGTTAACATTGTCAATAAAAAATATTCATTTTCCACCTTGGAATCAAATGATAAACCCTTTACAGATTATATTAAATCTTTTTTAAGAACGATATCATTTTGTTAACATTATCCAAATTTTTATAATTTTAATCGGGTCTGTTCCGAATTCCGAAAACAATAATTGTCGTTTTCAAAACGTGTGCTGTAGAATCACCGAAATCCCATTTAAAGCTTTAAAATGAATACCTTAAATTATAAACTGAAAATTATAATAATGTTGAGCATTTTTAGAATCGATTAACATCACTACTTCAAGTTTAAGTAGTTGAAGTATTTTTTTAAAAGAATTTTTTAAAAAGCATCTTTAAAATATTTTATGAATAACAAAACCAAACTGTTCAGAACTCCACTATAATTTTTGTTATTGATACCAACTCTCGCAATCGAAAGCTTTTAGAGTTGCTTTAGTTCAATAACAAAATTCAAACAACGAAGTTTTAGTCCAATTTACCCTCTATCTGCTAAATTCAACCTGAAATACTTATTATTAATTTTCGAAACGTTTTCGAAACAGAGTTCAAAAATAAAAACAAGCTCATTTTGATCGGAATTGGGAACAGCAAACAGTAAAACGCTCGTTACTTTTTGAAAACGTTCGAAATTCGGAACAGGCCTGACTATATCTCTTTTAGCAACGATACCATTTTGTTAACATTATTCAAATTAATATAATTTTAATGTTATTTATCTTTGACATTTTTAAGTAACATTGAATTCCAAAACTTGTCAAGAGACTTCCAGTAACAGACTCACTAACATATTCTGTTATAGCGCTGTTAACTGTAAAGAAACGAACGCTGTTTATGTCACATGAACATGAAACTTATTTAATGCCCAAGTTTGCCAACATTTTCAAGTTGTTTAACAAGTTAAATTTTGCTTGCTTTTTGCAGGACACGCTGGTGGTTAAGAAGCTGAATCTGTATCACAACAGTTACAGCAGCGAGCCGCCGCCATTTGAGTTGCCGCTGCAGTTGGCGCGCAAGAAGTTTCGCACCTTGGGCTATGCGGCATTCGAGGATGAGTTGCTCAATCAGCATCAGATTCAAAGGATTCAATCGGCGCACAATAGCTTTGAGCCGAAGTTGCCGGCACCGTGTCGCGATGCCGATGTCCTGGGCATGGCGTGTGGCAAGGAGTTCGGCTTGGTTCGCGCCAGCAACGGACGTGTCTATTACTATGGCAAATCTGCAGCGTTGGGACTAAAGTGTGTGGGAAGAACGCCCACATTGAAGCTGACCGAGTTGATTGTCTCGAAGGCGGCTCACATTGTCCATGTGGCGGTAGGACACGATGGCATCCATGCGCTGCTCGTGAATGACGACGGAACGGTTTATTTTGCGGGCACAGCACGACGGGGCGAGGATGGCGACAGCTCCAAGAATCGGCGACAACCGAAGGCAGTTAAGCCCAAGAAGATGAGCAAAATCGATGGACATGTTGTGGTGCATGCGGCCTGCAACAATGGCACCTCGGCATTTGTCACCAAAACCGGCAAGTTAATCATGTACGGCAAGGATACGGCCCACTGCGATTCCATGGGCTTTGTCAGCGAACTGTTGGACCAGCATGTGACCAAAGTGGCCCTGGGCAAGGCGCATTGTGTGGCCCTCAGTGCCAAGGGGCAACTGTTCACCTTTGGCCTCAACAATAAGGGCCAATGTGGGCGTGTCTTTAACAAAATGATGCCTGTGAAGGATGTGCCCAGTTCATCCACAACATACGCCCTGCTCGGCCAGCATGCGGACAAGTTTCGGCATAAAATTGACTTCTCCACGCTGTGCGATTACGATGATCACAATATGGTGCAGGGTCAGTGCCGGGTCTGTGTCATGTGCCGCGAATGCACCGGCTACAATGTCAGCTGTGTCTCCGCTCTGAATGTGCCGCTCGAGCAGCGACTCGGCGGCAGCATTTGTCCATGTGGACACGGCGATGCGGGTTGCGCCAAGTGCGGATTGTGCGCCGCCTGCGTTGGCCTCCAAGAAAGCGAACTTGGTAAGCGGCAACTGCCAATTTTATTGTAGTTAAGAACTAAATTAAGCATAACATGACTGTTAACAGTAGAGTTAAGGATAACAGACTGTTAAGGTCACAACATTTCTATAATTAAACTGTCTTCATTACATATTTTACAAAGTTTCTTGTTAAGTCCGAAAGTTTTCAAGAAATATCCACTTGTATTGAGTCGAAAATGTTATTACACTGTTAACTATGAACAGCAGAAATTTAGTTAACATACTGCTAACATCAATACCAAATAATGTCATAATCACAGAGCTTGAAAACTTCTTTTGAAATCACTTGTATTGGGTCGAAAATGTTATTACACTGTTAACTATGAACAGCAGAATTAAAGTTAACATACTGCTTACATCAATACCAAATAGTGTCATATTCACGGAGTTTGAAAACTTCTTTTTGAAGTCAAGAGATTTTTAGCTTTAATCCTTCTTTTCTGTTAACGACATAGTGTTAACATAGCCTTAACATTTCAATGGTAAATCTATCAATCATTAATCAGTTGTTCCACTGTTAACCTGGGAAAGTCATTTTAAGTTAACTAAAGTAATGAACTATTTTTGTCAATTTCTTTAGCGGATGCCAAGGTGGATCTGAAGCCGCTGCCCGGGGAACTGCAGCGTCAGCAACGCTCCAAGACGCTCATCATGCGACGCAAGGAGAAGAAACCCTCGGAGTTGGATACGGGCGCTGCTGGCGGCGGTTGTGGCACGCCCACCGATCTCGACAAGGATCCACCACGTGTGGCACCGCTGGCGCCACAGCTGCTACAGCTACCGACTGGCTCACCCATTGTCCAGGTGGCCTGTGGCCTCCATCACACAGTGCTGCTAACGCTCGCCGGCGAAGTCTTCACCTTTGGCAGCAATCAGTATGGACAACTCGGCTCGGGAGATTTGCAACCGGTTAGCGGTCCCATTCGGGTCCAGGTGCAGGGTGCCATTAGCCAGGTGGCTGCGGGCAGCAATCATACAGTGTTGTTGACTCACAAAGGTGTCGTCTATACCTTTGGCAACTATCAGAAAGGTCAATTGGGTCGCCTGCCCAGCGAATATGGCCAGAAAACGGGTCTCGTTGGCGCCGCACCACCGCCCCAACCACCGCAGCCACCACAACCAGCGCCGCCAACAGCAGCAGCAGCAGGAGCAGCACCAGCACAAGAGGATGAGGCAGCCAGCTCAGATGTGGCCTGCATTTTACCTGGTGGCTCCAAGGAATCCATCCTAGTTCCTCCAAACACGGCAGCACTTATCGCTCAGCGTCAAAAGTTTCTTTGGAATTGTGCTCCCGGCGCCGTCTTGTAAGTTCCTGTGGAGCATCCATCTAGTTGCGCTACTTACTCATTTTGTTCTTCGTCTTTTTGCAGCGGATTGGGACCGAGCTATGGCAAGAAGGTCACCTGGATTGGCGCCAACGGCGATCAGACCTTTATCAAAATCGACGAGTCGCTGATCACAGCACAAATGCTGCCCAAGATGCATGTGGTGGCCAACAAAAAGACGATAAGTAAGTTGCAACTTAAAAGAATTATACACTTAACTCAAGAAATTGTTTTGACAAAATTAAGTTATAAAAACCTATTATTGGTTTTCAAATTTATTATTTTTGTAAATTTTTTTTAGTGTTTTTCGTTTTTCGAACAAGTTAAAAAAATTAATATTGAGATCCATTGGCTTTACTACTTATAATAAAGTAATGAATAATGTTATAAGCAATGACTGGCTGTATATAAACTATCAACACTATGGCAAGAAATTGTATTGACACAATTAACAAATAACATATTTTATTTAGCAGAGGTATTTTCTTTTCTTGGTTTTCAAATTGATTTTCTATTTTATTTTAGTTCTTTTATAACAAGGTAATAACGAAATTATAAAATACGCTGCTTTAAACTTTTTTTTCAAATAATAAAGTAATGCATG